>OX465248.1:10742064-10837488 GCA_949987775.1 Aproaerema taeniolella
AGTTTATAATCTCGCAAGTAAGATTCATAAGAGTAAGTTCATGATCTTACGGTGACAGATACAGTTCTTTGAGAAATGCCGCGCGCACGATGTTTGAACGAGGCAATGTCAACTCTATTTATTATTCCTGAAAAGTCAAGTTCGCAACGATAATAGTCGTGTTTTCAAACAAAGCAATGCGATACTCACTATTACCATAATTATAATCTTTATAACTATGTGGTTTAAGGTTAATTTAACAAACCTTAAACCACAACAGTTCCTATTGTAAAAGCCGCTCTTGCGAGCCGCGCCTCTCTTTGCTAAAACTAGACACAAACACATTTATTTATGAAGAGCTCTAGATGCTATGCAAAATGTAGATATGCAAACCGGAGTACTTTTTGTGTGGGTCATGTTAGGTTACACGCACCGCGCCCGGGCCCGCCATATGCACACGGGTGCAGTTTCATTGAACAGTTTCATAACACGGGTGCAGTATAGATACTTGGTCCTAGCCCTAGGTAAAGAGGCCTCTGTCTATGTCATGATGGAAATACATTGGCTGTATTGACAAAGATTCCTTTGCCTCCCTGAAAGTCAAAAGAATAAAAAAATATTAATAAACAGCTGATTTTGTCGTAGATAGACACATTTTGCGACGAGGCTATTTCTACTGACCTTTATTTTTTTAAATTTAGTATTGGCAAAGGATTACATGAATGTACAGCCACACTTTTTTTTATATTTAACACTGGCAAAGGAGTAATTCATTATACAGCCACTTGTTAGGGTTCCGTATCCAAAGGGTGTGTTCGTCCGTTCGTCTGTCACTACTCACCAGGCTATATCTTATGAACTGATATAGCTAGAGAGTTAAAATTTTCATAAATGATTTATTTCTGTTACCGCTATAACAAAAAAAAAAAGTCAAATGCGAGTCGGACTCTGGCTCCCATAACTTTGCATTTTTTCAACCGAAATACTCCCGAAGAATTATAGATTACCTTTGGTGTTGGGTAAAGTTTCAGGCATTCTATTCTATTCATAAAAATGCACTTTATGAATAGGCATACCTATTCTTAAACTGGTAGCTAATTCAACACAATGCATGAATATGCCTATTTTCCATGCCTTTTACGGATGCTACACTGTGTCTAGCCGACGACGCGGTATCAGCATGGCAGGGGCAAGAAGACTGCTTTCGACACCCAGAAAGCTTTTCTAGAAGTTTATAGTTTAAGCTTGAAGCGCTCGTAACCCAGCGGCTCTCGCTGATCTCAACCGATCAGTGAGGTTAAGTGACGCACACAGAGGCAGGGAACCTGATGGGTGACCAAAAGAGGCAATTTATCACGAGCGTTTCCGTGCTTCGGAGGGCACGTTAAGCTGTCGGTCCTGGTTGTTGTCGATTGACTATAGTCGTTAAAACCAAGTCAGAGGCTATTGTGCGGTTTGAAAACTCTGACACCAGGGTTAGCCAAGTTCGTCTCGCATTCTTGAATATACCTAGGTACACGATAAGAAGAAGAAGATAGTTTAAGCTTTTGAAAAGCTCCAGCGATATCAGCTCGGAATCAATACCAGTGTTAGAACAATTTGTTCTTTTAATAACAGACAACAGCACGTCAGGTTACCATTTTCAATACGAATGTCGTCGCTATTACGTCCGAGATAAGGGCGACGTCAAGGACAACATGTATAGCCAGATGTGCTGCCGTGTCTACGACAAAATGAGTGAAATAGAAGATAGCCTTCCACGTTGAACTGGGAGTGCAAGTTAAACTTAAAAAGTACCAGCTGCCAACTCTTCCCGGGCATACTACAAAAGTCAGTAATTAGGACGCGAAGGTTTTGTTGTATTATAGGTTTATAGGCGAAAGTCTGAAAACCTCTCACTTTTATACATCATTAGTTCATCTAATAACCCTCAAAATTGTATGTCGAACGTGGCATCAAGTGGTTCTAAGACTCCTTATGCACTGCTTACTCCAATGGGTATTAAAGGCGTGAGCTTATGTATGTATGTATGAAGGGTAGAAGATACTCTCCGATGCTTTTAGTTCTCAAACCAAATCATTTTCTTTCAGCAATCAGTAAGTACTATTCGGTACCTAGTCATCTAGCTAGACAACCTCTAAAATGGAAAAAAAAACTTTTGACTAAACTACTGAACCGATTTTGATGATTAGGGTGTCATTAGAAAGCAGATGATGTGAAGATTTGTTTTTTATGTCACTTCCTTACACCCTCCCAATTGGATTCCTAAAAAGACATTAGAACGGAATAAACATCATCGATGTTGTCATTTGACCTCTAAAATACGATAAGGGTCGGATCCAGCTGGCTTCCATATCTTAAAATACTCATTGTTGTATCCTCATGTGTCCTCTAAGAATATCTATATTTTTCAAATTGCCGCCCCGCTTAATCAGCAGTAGGTATCAGTAGAACCAGCAGTAGGTATTAGTAGAAATAGCCAAAACAAACAAGATTGCGGCCAATTTTAAAGATTTCTACAATCATTCATGACAAAGACCGAGATGCTGTTATAGTAATTTAATTAGTTTTTGTTTCGTTTTACTCGTCACTAATAACAACCGAAAAAACACATCTGTCAACTCGGTTATTTGGCGCTATGTAAAACTATAGAGTGAGACAAAAAATCATTTTTTGTATGGACTTATCTTTGGTCTCTTTCTTTTTTATTGACTGAACGCTTTTCGTGTGAGAAAAGCGGACCGTGGGAGGTTAGTGAAAATAATATGTTTTTTCCTTGGCGGGAATTTGAACGGATTAGACGAAATATTTTTCCTCAACTTTAAAATTTAATTTTTTCATTATTATTTGTGAATATTTTGTAAATAAAAGCACTTTTAGTATAGTTTCGTGAAAATGGATGGTGATGAAGGGGGTGGGGGCGCTGCCCCCAACCCCGAAAAGCGAAAACGGACGCTGAACAATGACGGTGAGAGTGATACTCGCGATGGACATCATGGCGGTGAGGAATATCTTCCTTATTAGTACAAACCAGAATATAAAAGACTGTATCCTGAAAATTCACTACAATCTGAATTTAAAGTTTTTGTGCAGAGCGAAGGACAGGACAAATTGGGAAATAAGAGCCCAATTTACTTAAATCACATTTTTAGTAATGAAATTAAAGGTGTGGTGGCAATACATAGAGTTAATGCAAATAAAATCGCAGTCGTCTTCAAACAGTTTATTACGGCAAATAATTTTATAAACAACAATGCATTCCTAAAAAAACACAATATGAAGGCTTTTATACCGGCGGCTCAAATTGAAAAGACTGGGATTATTCGTTTTGTCCCAACCAATATCTCCAACAAGGAATTGTTTTTAAAGCTGTCTTCCCATTTTGAAATAATTGCAGTCAGGAGATTCACAAAAAAAGTTAATAATCAAGAACGACTTCCATTGCAAACAGTCAGTATTACATTTTTATCAAATTCTCTACCTGAAACTGTACAATATGATTTATTCTCTTATAGAGTTTTTGACTACGTACCACCCCTGCAACAGTGCTACCGATGTCTAAAATTTAATCACTCTGCTAAAGTATGTAATGGCAGACAGCGGTGCAGCTGTTGCGGAGGTGACCATTTCTACAAATCTTGCGACAGACCTAATGACCTTTGCTGTGCAAACTGCAGTGGTCCCCATTTAGCAATTTCAAAATCTTGCCCTATAAAAATGAAGAAAATTGAAGAAAAAAAAAATAAAATTACTTATGCTTCTGTTACTAACACAAAATATGACTCTGAATTCCCTGCTCTGCCTATTAACAACACCAAGCCCAAAAAGACAAACTCTTTTGTAAATACTGTAAATAAATCCCCTGTAAACATTGTAAATAAACCCTCTGTAAATAAACCTACCCCTGTACAAATTGTAAATAAACCAGCTGCACTGAAGATGGAAGACCTTAGGTCTCTGTTGGTGAACAATAATGATTTCACAATGGCCATAGTCCAAACTTTAGTGGAGCTGGGTAATAAGAATGATGACACGCCAATCACTACAAAGTTCATCAAAGAATTACTTTTTAAAAATCTATCATAATGGATATTCCTCCTAACACACACTCACAACTACGTATAGCACAATTCAACGTACAAAGTGTACGAAGTAAAAAACCTCTGTTAATTGATTTTTTGCAAAAACAAAATATTGATATATGTTTATTGAATGAAACATGGTTGAAAGACAACCAAGCTTTCCATGTTTCTGGTTACAATTTTTATTTTAAAAATGCGAAGAATGAACATGGTGGTGTTGGAATTCTTATCAAACCATATCTTAAATATAAATTTTTACAAACAAGTTTTTATGAGGATATTCAAACAATAGCTATATCTCTGTCTACAGAATGTGGTGACTTAACTTTACTTTGTGTTTACTGTCCTCCATCAAGTGGTCATATAAGAATACGTAGATTGCGTAACATAATTGCAGACCTCCCTAAACCCATATTTGTGGCTGGTGATTTTAATGCACACCACATTGCTTTTGGATGCTTGTCCACTAAAGGACGTGGACAGCAGTTATACGATATAATTGATGAATTAGATTTATGTATTTTAAATGACGGAACTTTTACTACTACACATTATCCTAATACTAACCCATCCGCCATTGACGTCTCTTTTTCAAGCGCTATAATAGCGCCTCTTTGTACCTGGACAGTTCATGATGATACTATGGGTAGTTATCATTTTCCTACAGTCACAGATATTACATTATAGCTGTAGACAGATATCTAGTTAATCCTCCAACAGAAAAATTTTTGTATAAAAAAGCTGATTGGAATAGATTCAATCAACTATCTAAAAATTATTTTTGTGACTTAGTTGTGAGTGAGGAGAATCCTTTACAGTCATATGATAGCTTTTGTGAACGGCTTAATAGTCTAAAACTGGAATGTGTTCCGAAATTTGTTAGAACTAATGGTTTTGTAAGTAAACCACCAGCCCCATGGTGGAATCAAAAATGTGAGCAGGCTGTTATAGCCTCTTATAATGCCTTAAAATTTTACATATCTAACCCTAACTTACAGAATTATTACTCTTACAAACGTTTAGATGCAATCAAAAAGAGAACTATAGCTGATGAAAAGAGAAATGGATGGAAGGGTCTCTGTGATACCTTCAATAGAACTACACCAATAAGCAAAATTTGGAACTATATTAAAATGTTCAAGGGTATCAAACAGAAGAATAAATCACTTTGCAATGAATTTGTTAGCCCTTTCTTAGATAAGCTATCAGTTGTGGGCATGGAAGTTGAGAACTTAGATAATTTTTTTACCCTTCATAATGATGATTCCAATACACAATTTCTTCTTAAACCTTTCTCTTTTCAAGAATTCAAAAGTAGTTTACAATCTCGTAGGAACACTACTCCAGGTTTAGATGATTTTCCCTACATTTTAATTAAGAACTTAGACTCAAATGCTCAAAGAGTCTTTCTTGAAATTCTTAATACTCTTTGGCTTCAACAAATTATTCCAGAGTCATGGAAAACTCAATGTGTAATCCCAGTTCTTAAGCCAAATAAACCTCCAGATGATCCAAATTCGTATCGACCCATTTCTTTATCTTCTTGTTTAGGCAAAATTTTTGAAAACATGATTAAAGTCAGACTTGACTGGTATGTTGAAGCCAATAATATAATTCCACATTTTCAATATGGATTCCGTAGAGGTAGAAGCTGTACAGATAGTTTTGTCTCCCTCATTGCTGACCTGAAATATGCCAAAAATAAGGAGTCAATTGTGTGTGCCTTTTTAGACATTCACGGTGCATTTGACAATGTACAACCTTCAATCTTAGTTAAAGTTTTATCAGGCCTAGGTATACCTGGCTTCCTTTGCAAATGGATCTATAACTTTCTTATAGATAGAATTTTGTATGTTAAACATAATAACATTATATATGGACCCCGGACTGCATCTAAAGGTACAATGCAGGGAGCAACACTGTCCCCTCTACTCTATAATTTATACACATGTGAAATATGTAAATATGTTGATACTGAAAATGTAAATATTTTACAATTTGCAGATGACATAGTCTTGTACAGTGTAAATAAGAATTTAGATACAGCTATAATCAATTTAAATAATTCTCTAAGTCAACTGGATGCATTCTATTCAAACTTTTTACATTTAAATGTCAATGCAAGTAAGAGTAGGACAATGATTTTTAGCAAAGATAGCTCCAACTTAAATGTAATATATAATCAAGAAATTATAAGAACAGTAAATGAACACAAATTTCTAGGTGTTGTAATAGACAATAAATTATCATTTGAATCCCATATTAAACATATTGTACAAAATTCGTTGAAGGGATTGAATATTATGCGATGTTTGGCGGGCGTGTCCTGGGGCGCTGATGCCAAGGTACTGACTCTGCTCTTCAAGGCCATTGTCAGAAGCCATTTTGATTATAGCTGCTTAGCTTATGTAGATAGTAGTCATGTACATAAATTAGACATAGTTCAAAACAAGGCTTTGAGAATCATTTTAGGAGCTATGTGTTCAACCCCCATTCGAGCAATGGAGGTTGAAGCACATATTCCTCCACTTTGTCTTAGACGCTTATATCTGGCAGAAAGATTTTCTTCTAAATTAATAGCCTCTAACAATCAAAATGTTATCAAAAGGATTTTACCTCATTCGCTACAGTATAATTCTCCATTAACTTCAGGAAGTAGTCTTTTATCTGGTAATTTTCCTCCATTATGTCAGATATTTCTGAAAGTAAAAAATAATTTCAATAATATTTATAAAAACGCACTCTGGCCATGTTACACTGCCTCATATGAAAGCCTAATAAATTCTGTACAAATAATAGATCACAAAGTTAGTAACAATATAGAGTATTTAATATTTTTACAAAATTATAGAGAGTACTATAGACTTTACACAGATGGTAGCAAAACAGAATCGCATGTCCGTAGTGCTGTCTATAACCCACAAACTAAGTTTTCTCAAAGCTTTCTTTTGCCTTCTTACTGTAGCATATTCACGGCAGAGGCGTATGCAGTCTTAGAAGCTATTAAATGCATTAGAAATGTATATTTTTGTAAATACTTTTTAATTCTTACAGACTCTTTAAGTCTAATTCAATCCCTTGTAAATAGTAAACAACACTTCAAAAGTAATTATTTAGTTTTTAAAATAAAAGAAATGCTCTTTGGGTATCAGCAAAAAGGTATTGATGTATCCTTTATGTGGATACCTTCACATAAAGGAATCACTGGCAATGAAATAGCTGACAGGACTGCATTTCAGGGAATTAATTCTTTAGATGTTAGTTCTGCCCTACAAGTTCCGTTTACTGACTGTTATTCATCTATATCTGAAGATATTAAAGAGCTCTGGAAGAATTTATGGAAGATAGATCAAGACGTGAATGGAAAAGGAAAATGGTATGGCAGTATTCAACAGAACTTACCATCAAAGCCCTGGTACTGGAAGCTTGAAGTGGCCAGTCGAGACTTTATTTCTACCATAAATCGGCTAAGATTTGGACATGCCACCACACCAGCACACTTAAACAGATTGAAGATCAAAACAAGCAGCACATGTGATAAATGTCAAGCCGCAGTGTGTGACGTTGATCATTTACTTTTTTCGTGTCCGGCATATTCCATCCAAAGACTGATTCTAGCGAGTGAAATAACAGACTACATAAATAATTCCTCCCGCCAATTGTCTGATTTACTCAAAGTGGAAAAGTGCTATATTCCGCTTTACAAATTTATTAAAAATACTTTTGAAAAACTCTAAAAGTTGTGATGTGATGTAAACTAAATAAGTTTTGGCTTAAAGGTCTCTGTAACCAGGCCATAAATATTAAAAAAAAAAAAAAAAAATATGAAAATAGTATCAGCCCACATTTTGTGGCCGATTTGTATTTGTGGATTTGTAGCTGATATCTGGCTTTTTGTGTTGTGAAGTTTTGATATTCTGAAGTTTTGATGTGAATCGTAGATCTTTTTTGATACGAATAATTTGTGAAGTTCAACTAAATACAGTTTGGTTGCAGGTATTTAATTGTTGTGAAAAGTAGCCACATAAATCATGGCTTTATCAAATAGAACCCTTGTAAAAATTGCCGCATGGGGAGGATTTATTGTCAGCACAACTGGGTTTTACTTACAATGGAAGTTAATCGAAAAAGTCACTAACGATGACTACTATAAAAATGCGATGAAGTTCCTAAGAAGCCATGCTGGGGCTGTACATTATCTTGGAGAACCTATCAAGGATAGACGCTTCAAATTGACTGATACTGAAAACAACTATTCTGACGAACACTCTGTTAGGCTCTGTGTGCCAGTAGCAGGGCCAAAGGACAGGGGATCATACTATTTTTGGGCAGAAAAAAAATCTAATGACTGGCAAATAACTAGAGCAGAACTAGAACTTAAATCCAAGCCAGATGCAAGATTAGTTATAGTCAAATCACAATCGCCTTAAGAATAACTACTTATTTATGTAAATGGACACTAGTAAATAAACTTTAACCTGAACCTGTATCATTTATTTCCTTTCAGGCCTTTAAAAATGTTTGAAGGTACATCTAAAGAAAAGTTTTTCTATCACAATACTCTGCTCTGTTTAGTAAGATCATTACTAAACAAAAATATTACTGTAGATCTCAGAAATGATTCATATATCTGTGGCAATGTAACTAATGTGGATGGGTAAGTTTATCAATTTAGGATGGGCTTGCTTATCTGATCATGTAGAAGCCGAAATTCTGTCAACCATGATTGCTAATTTGTTGGTTTCATTTACTATTTCAGTTACATGAATATGACATTTTCTCATCCTGTGTACTGTGATCCTCAAGGCAATGAATACTGCTTTGAGAATTTATTCATTCAGGGTAGGAATATAAGATACATACACATTCCTGAAAGTGTAAGTGCAATTATTTACTTACTGTATAAATCAAAAGGGACCTAAAAATCCCTACTAATATTATAAATGCGAAAGTAACTCTGTCTGTTACACTATCACGCCTTATAACACCGTACCCCTGGTGGTAATCTGTCGCGCTATGTATAATATGATCACATTTCTAAAGACTCATCTACTTATTCACTGCATATGTACACAGTTACTTAGGTACAGGGACAACGGCACAACATGCTATTCAAAACTCAAGTTTCTTCAATTTTATCTCCAAGCATTAGAGTTTACTATCCATTGGGGAAATTTGACAGTTTGTGGTAACCTGATGTGCTGTTGACTGTACATAGAGCAAAGCCATCTAGAACTACTTTAGTTTGTTGTGTAAAGACCATCATCTCTTATAAATTAGTTTGAAATGGTTCACTTCTTCAGTTCAAGACATCTTTTTATAACAATTGTTTCATAAAAATACACTTTTGACCATATATTTTGACACTGTGTGATATTGATAACTCGTGCAGTTATTGTAAAGTTTGTATTTAAATTAGTTTAACAAATTGTTCTATTTCAGATTTCTATTATGAATGCTATAAGAAATGAACTGCACAAACAAAAGTTCAAAGGCAATGATGATAAACCTAAGGAGCGAACCAGGAAAGTTAAGAAAGCAATGAAACAACATATGGAGATTGTTGCTTCACTTGACACTTAGCTTATTTTTAAGGACCAGTAAAACCTTGTACTGAGAATTAACATTTATTAACAGAAATATAATAATATGTACAATTAATTATCATTACTCTTCACTGTCGTTTTTACTGTCAAACCTGCATTTATTTGCTGTCAGAGTAGTTGTTGGACGCTGGAAATTATCAGTATTAGTCCTTATTTCCATTTCAGCAGTCTTGTCATCTTCATCTTCTGAAACTTCTTTAGTGTAGTTATTGCACAGCTGAGTGGTCATAAATCCCTGACGTATTTCAGTCTGTATATGATTAGCTTGCATACGAATTCCATTTTCTGAGAGAGTAGACATGTAAAATTTCAATTTACCCTCTTCAAAAGTATTAACTTTCACAGCTTGTTGAGAGTAAACCACTTGATTTGTAGACATCTGTTGGTTTTGGTATATTTCTTGTTGAGTTGTTAAATTTGGAATAAAATTATAATTTTTATAATTGTACTTTGCCTTTCCAGGAAGATGTGCAATTAGTCTTGGGTTCGTTCTGTACAGTGCATTCAAAGTTTGTTGACTTACAAAATGTGGTCTAGGCGGTGGGAACAGTATATCACGTTCTGTTCTAGTAGTTGTATTTTCAGTTTTCTCCACTATGTAAACATGTTTGAATTGGGGCTGTTTATGATTTGATGGGATATTGTGTGTGGTGGGCTGCTGGAACACATGGTTATCTTTAAATTGGACCGCTGGCGGCGTCGACGTCGATTGTGGCTCTGGCGTTTGGCTGCAGAGGTAGTTCGACTGATTGATGGCCGCTATTATTGACGTTGGACTAGGAGATGACTGCATCATGTTTGGTCTCTGGACCGGATTAGGATTCAGCGTTCCTGTAAAAAATAATATATATGAAAATGGTCACCTTCAACAACAAAGGGAATCAGGCAGAGTGCGAATTTTATGTGCCGATGCAGGCCTATAGCATCGAGGGCGAAAACAAAATTGAGGCGCCCCCACTATAGGCCAAGTAGAGTAATTTCAAAGGAATTAAAAGAAATTAACTAAATAATGGGTATGTACAGTCTTCCATTCAAATATTTGCTAAGCTGTCCCTTACACCCATTACGACAGTCATTCTATTCGATTATTTCAATAATTTTTATGTCTGACTGGAAGAGGGAATAACTTTGCTCAGCAGTGAGACAGTTTAAAAAAAAATATTATTATGTGAAGGGTTAAAACTCTTGACTTCAATCTTGACCCTGGACATAGATGAGGTCGACGATGGGGGGAGTTAACCCAGAAAATGCCTATTAAGACACTAATACTCCCATGCACAGACGGAAGCTGTTTGGCGTCGGACTTCGGTAGGAGGGTGGTCGCGAACCAGACGGCCCTTTACAGAGCCTACAACACCGCATGAGACCATAGGACGCCACCTCAGATTCAAAACTAATTGATAGGAGGCAGGTCTCATAAAGTGTTTCCCACAGAAAGAGATGGGGTGGTGTTATTCTGAGCCGATCACCACACGGCGTACGTTAAGAAAAAGGCATCGGGTAGTTAAGAAAAAGGCATCGGGTAGTTAAGAAAAAGGCATCGGGTAGTTAAGAAAAAGGCATCGGGTAGTTAAGAAAAAGGCATCGGGTAGTTAAGAAAAAGGCATCGGGTAGTTAAGAAAAAGGCATCGGGTAGTTGAGAAAAAAGGCATCGGGTAGTTAAGAAAAAGGCATCGGGTAGTTGAGAAAAAAGGCATCGGGTAGTTAAGAAAAAGGCATCGGGTAGTTAAGAAAAAGGCATCGGGTAGTTAAGAAAAAGGCATCGGGTAGTTGAGAAAAAAGGCATCGGGTAGTTGAGAAAATGGCATCGGGTAGTTAAGAAAAAGGCATCGGGTAGTTGAGAAAAAAGGCATCGGGTAGTTAGGCATCGGGTAGTTAAGAAAAAGACATCGGGTAGTTAAAAAAAAGACATCGGGTAGTTAAAAAAAAAGGCATCGGGTAGTTAAAAAAAAGGCATCGGGTAGTTAAGAAAAAGAAACCGACCTTGAGGTTTGTACTTGGCTAGTTGCGCGTACACCTGCTTGATGCGCTCGATGTTGACGTGTGACGCCTTGGTGTGGTCGACTATGGGCATCGGGTAGTCGCGGCCTATGACGCAGCGCGCTGAGATTTGCACCGCCTCGGGCGCTATCCACGGCTCGTGGATGTACCGCGTCGGCATGTTCTTCAGTACGGGGATGTACCGTCTGAATAACACATCGTACCTTAGAATACTATTCTATTTTTTTATCAGCCCATATACATCCCACTGCACTGAGGGTGGGTGTCCTCCTATCGAAACATAAAGTGGATTTAGGCAATAGGCTTAATGCGGGTTGGTGGACCGCGCGCGCCTTTCAAAAACGAATTTTTTTAGACGTCCGGATTTCATCACAATGTTTTCCTACACTACTAAATCAGCGAAAAGACAAATTTCGTGATATAGGTCCGCACCAGGATTTGAACCTGCAATGTTCCGGTTAGAAGTCTGGCACTTTACCTACTAATTGGGCTATCAGTAACTTATCCCTACTAATATTATAAATGCGAAAGTAACTCTGTCTGTCTGTCTGTCTGTCTGTTACCTTTTCACGCCTAAACCGCTGAACCGATTTTGATGAATTTTGGTACAGAGATAGATTAGAGCCTGGGAAAGGACATAGGCTACATTTTATCCCACAGTTGGGCACGATATAACCTGTAGTCCACGCGGGCGGAGCCGCGGGCGGAAAGCTAGTTTTCCTATACATACAAAATGTTAGCTAATCAGTAATTCAGACTGATTCACGTTCTTAATACCTAATTTAAAGTCACCAAATATACCTTTATGCATTAAATTAAATATGTAAATAATAACCTGATGAAATCCCCATTGGGGTCAGTTTTCCTGCCGAAGCGTACGGGGCAGTAGCAGTGGAAGAACTGCTGGAAGAAGGAGGAGCAGGACAGCCACATCCACATGCCCGCGTTCACCGACCAGTCCGCGTCCAGCAGCAGCTCGTCAAACACCTGCAACAACACACATCACTATTAGGCACTCGAGCGACTTCCCCTACAGCGCCATCGTGCTTCATACTATACTAGCTTTCCGCCCGGGACTTCGTTCATGTGGGAATTTGGGAAAATTATGTAGCCTAGTGTTAATCCAAGGTGTCAGCTACCTTAGTTACCTTAGCCGAAGAAACCCGACTTTTTTATGTATTCTGAAAGAACTACTGAATGATTTTCATACGGTTTTCACCAATGCAATGGACGGAGTGATTCAAGAGGAAGGTTCATGTGTATAATTCATTCCGGAAAGTCCCACGGGAACGAAGTCCCGGGCGGGAAGCTAGACATATTATATTATTAAACATCCCCCAGGTACTGCTTCTGTTTGTCTGAACACAATAAACTCAAAAACTACTGAACGAATTTTCATACGGTTTTTACGGATGGATAGAGTGATTCAAGAGGTTCATGTCTATAATTCATTCCGGAAAGTCCCACGGAAATGAAGTCCCGGGCGCGAGGCTACACATACACAAAGCTAGCTAGTACTAGTATATTATAAAACAAAGTCTCTTGCTGCTTCTGTTTTGTCTGAACGCGATAAACTCAAAACTACTGAACTGATTTTCATACGGTTTTCACCTATGGACGCATTGATTCAAGAGGAAGGGCCATTTTAAAAAAATTCTATCAGGACATACGATAGTACATTGTTACTTTAGGGGTGAAAGCAAGTTATTTATGTCCCGAGACGGGGTTTGGCGACCGAGCGTAGAGAGGGAGCTAATAGTTCGAGGGACTAAATAAGTCTTACCCGAGGTAAACACTGTGCTTTTCATTACGAATACAAAGAAAGTAAAAATAAAAACACGAACTCATTGCTGCTATGCGAAAGTTACAAAACTCTACAACTTGAAAAAACAAATGAAGATCGGAATGCCACTTTCCCGCCTATTATGTTTTTATTTCTGTGGCTGGCCAGCTATTCAGCCATTATTTTTCATTTTCATCATTGTAAACAATAGTAAATATTTTGCCAAAATCTATGTTATTTTAAAGAAATAGCTAAAAGTAAATTATTATAAAGTCATTAAAAAAGTATTCTTTAGAATAATAATTAAAAAGAATAAAATAAGAAAAGTATAATAATTACTTTTCTTATTTCAATTTTACATCTAGCTGTAATAGAGTGGCTGTATAGGAAGTTGGAACATGTTTTTTTAATACTTAATATGACAGCTGTCAGTTGAAAGCGATTCTCCCTAGGCTTGAAAAGTATTACTTTCAAGCCTCTCCGTCGGCAACTTCAGACCTACTTTCAGAGTATGAGTAATGAAAAAGTATTTTTTCCCAAATTGAAACCTCAGGTTGAAACAAAAGACGCTTCTTTCTCGCGCGATCAGCTAAACGAAAAAGTAGTGTGTATGTCACTCGCCTCGGGCTCCCATCTAACTTTGTGCAAATAACGTCTCTGAAATCCAACGGCAGCAGAGTGACTCGGTCTTAAGGTGCTCTGACATGGGCAACCATACTCAAGACGAGTGACAAAAAGCCATCTTCACCACCAAGGGGCACGGGCCTCCCTTCGAAACGGTGAAACATTTAACTACAAAAGTACAAAAATATTTTACTTATTAAAACATGAAACTTTTAACTGCGCCAGCAATTTCCGTGTGAGAAAATTACCTGACAAGGCGCAATTGAATAGAAATTGCCCGTGCAGAAGCACTCTAGGTCCTTATATTACAGAACGCGACTCAGGCTCTGATCTATACTTGCATAGCAGTCGTCTTTGTGATTTTGCTAGTGGGAGAAAAAAATCAATCAATACTTAAGTATAGATCAAGACTTGAGGAGACTTCTGTAATTGTCGGCGCTGACCGGTGCTTACCGGCGCTGGTTCGGCAAAATGTATAGATAGAAACTACCTGCGCGGATCAGTGCCGATACACGCTGGTTGATCGGCGCTGGTAGCCAGCTTTCTACGTGTATACGCCCCAAGTGTCCGTGACCGTGTGGCATTTATATTGCAGGACACAAGTAGGTATGTCGCGCGGTTATGATGCGATACGAATGATTGCCGTGTTTAAGGCGATTAGATCCCTCAATTTCCGAATATTGAGCATTTTGTAAAGCTTACTTCTCATTTATGACTGGCCAGGGAAAGTTGAAAAAAAAAAATGTGAAACATCTGTTCAAGGACTGCATGTGGAACGTCAGTTTTTTTTTTTACGTCTTTGTATTGTATTTTTAAAAAAATACCACGAGACATCGATTTTTGACTTAAATTCCTTACTGCTCCTAAACGGCTATGATATATGGAAATATTCTTATACTAATTAATTAAGAATCCCTTTTTCTTGAAACACAACGTTTAAATTTTGTAAATCGAACAATATTTTCATTCAAAAGTTACGAAAAACGGAAATCCGAACGTTTAGTTGCAGAGGGTGGTCTGCGCGGGCGCGGGCGGCAGTCCGCCGCTGGCATTCCGACGGGATGGCTGTGTCACTCGTATCCAAACTTTTACGAGCGATAAAGCGTATTTTCTGTTTGCCTGTGTGCGTTGACACAGTATATTTATGTATTAGTGTGCTTAGAGAGTAGTGCAGTCAGACGATATTATTGTGTTACGGTATAGCTCGCGCGTGGACGCTAATTGTATGTCCCTACTATTATAAGTTTGTAATCTAGTCGTAATATTTGATTATTTTGCGCTTATAGACGTTTGACGAAATTTAATTGTATTAAGTACTTATGCGGATCTAAATCTATATGATTGAATAATATTTGCGTTATATGTATAGGGTGTTAAGTAATTCGATCTTATCCTCTCAGGTGGTGAATCAGCCCATGACACTGAACAATTTTTGAAAATTCGCTTGCCACACCCGGAATCGAACCAGCTAAAATCCAAAAAAAGCACCCTGTACTTTAATAGTATTGATCGATAGGGTCAATCGTAAGGATAAATCTCCCTAACAAACATAGTAAATTAAGTGAAAGGAAGACCATTAAATCTAAGCTTAAAAATTTGATGGGACGTGTTAAAGCACTTTTACTTAAGGGTCCCATCGTTAGGTTTTATGTAGTTTGATGGTTCTCTTTTCATCTAATTTACCATCTTTGTTAGAGACATTTGATCTTTACGATTGACCCTATCGATCGATACCATAAAAGTACAGGGTATTATTTTTTTGAATTTAAGCCGGTTCGATTCCCGGGTGTGGCAAGCGAAATTTCGAAAATCCTTGAATGCTGTTTTGTTTCTTATAGAGCGGGACCTATTCGTAAAAAAGTCTTCAAATAACGATTTTCGTGGGACTTACCTCCGCCATACGAACTACTGGTATGTACTTATTCGGCATATTTTCCTGAACACAAAAAGTGCGGTAGTCACTTTCTAAGGGTATGGAGGGGGTAGCTATGACGTGACGTATTTTATTCACGCTATATTTAGATAACTACTGGACAGATTTACTTAAATAGGGTCTCAAATGAAAGATAATTTAATGAACATTGTTTTATTCTAAAGATTCATTAGTGTAAACCTAGTAACAAAATAAATATTTTCAAAAATAGACATTATGTAAAATTAAACTTTTTTTACTGTGTGAAAAGAACAGAAACCGTTAGGATTACGGTAATTTAGCTCATTATAAAAAAATAGCTACACTTATCAGCATTCTAATGAACCTAAAAACGTTTAAGTCGAGCTATAAACAACGGAACTTCAGTCGTCTAAGTGAGCGTGGGTAGCGCCGAACTGACTACGGTACTTAGATTTGGTACGAATAATCTTGAAAATAACGTGACAAAACGGGTAGAATTACAGCAAAATGAAAAAGTATTATGAACAGGCATAATTTTTATTAACAGGCTTTTTTTTTGTCAAAAAATTTTCTTCATTTTGTTACGAACTATTTTCAAAAATTCTCGTAACCAAAATAACGCTTATTATTTTTTATTCGTATCGAAATACAACTCTTCATACTTGCACGTACTTGCGTTATATTTTAAAACAAAGGACTCAATGGTACTGGTCTGTACTGATGGGTATGAGAGTGTAAACGTACGCACTCGAGGCAGAGGCAGGTCGCTGGCGTGCGAGAGTGTACAGCCGCCATTATATTTTTTACATCGGCAACACTGAGATTCATTCGGAGGAATCCCTGCACCGTGCTGCGACGTGAACTTTGGCACTTGTCGCTTCATTTATTTGAAATCATTTGGTCAGGCCTATGACACTGTTAGTACCAATAGCTGCGAAATTGCGCTGCTATCGCCTTTTAAAACTAAAAAAAATAGTTGATGTTTGATATGGGTTCCTATAAAAAAGTTCTTTAGCTTCATGAGGAGCCCTAAATGTTGCTAGTTTAAAAGCATTAATAAAGCTTTTTTTATTTGAATCTTTGGCCCATTTTAATAAATCATACATGAATCGAAACAGACTCTTGAGTAACTGTTGCTTTTATGTTGTTGCTACGTAACAGCTACTAGTTTGGTACCCTCTAAGTTTAATTTTTTGCCTGTTCTTGGAGGATGATTGCACATTAAACAGACATAGTTAAAAATTCTAATGCAATTGTTTTAAGCATCTCCTTTTCAGATAACTAGATTATGTAATATGACATGCTATGGTTAAAGTTACATTACACGAATCAAATGTTTTGACTCTGATTGATTTGTTAAATACATAGTTTCATTAAATAATAAAATAAGATAATAGATACATATCCAATCGCAGGGAATATTTTGTTATGTTGTTTGTGGTATTATCTAGATATAACTAAATAAACCAGAACATTAATGAAAATAAATCTCTGACATGCTGCTAGGTAGTAATAAGTAACATTTTATTCATTTAAAAGCAGTAGGTACAGTTTTAAAGTACAGTGGGTAATAAATATGCCTATTGGGTTTCTTCATGGGACAGACTGTCAGCCGACTCACCCTGCACTAGGAATAAATCTGTATTGCAGTGGTAAGATATCTAGTCAGTTCACGAGAGGTAAGGTTATGGTACTTATAGTTGAGTTGTTTTACAAGTGAATAGGTACTTCGCTAAAGGCTTAACCAATTTCCAGAACTAGTAAATAAAAGTGAATAGATAGATTCTCAAATATAGACCCATATGTGTTGCCACAATTCCGTCAATATCATGTAGCGCAGAACACTTTACTTTATAATAAATGGTAATCAGCCATTTTGTGAAAAAAATGTGGATAAGAACTTTTTTGAGTTACACCCAGGTGACACTTTTAACACTCTCATGTTTTCAAAATGGTTCAATGATAATCAATGGAAAAGTAAAGAATAAATAAATTTTTTCAATGACTATAATCATTGAAAAAATTTGATAGCTATCAACGTCTGACCCTTTTGGCGGGGGCTGTCAGACAACTTGAAAGACTCCTATAATTATTGAATTGTTATCTTTTTTGGTAACCCCAGTGTCATTACACGGTTACACATTACTCTCTCTGCTCTTTGTGGTGGAAAGTTTTGAATTTGAAAATTTAAATAATAGGTACAGTGTGTCCAATTAAGAATAATGCGTAACAGATTTTATGGACTTCCCTACTTTACTCAGTGGTTCGCCCAGAGCAATTCCGTATTCAGTGAAGAGACATGGGTAAGAAAAGCGAATTCTCTTGCCTTCTTTATCGAATTGGGTTTTGTCAAAATAAACGCTACGCTACACACTCAAAGGCCCACACTAAGGGTTTCTCTTGTGTCGTGGGTCCCTTGGAATACACACAAAGAGAAACACCCATGACCCGAGAACAAACATCTGCTTTTTACACAAATGGTTTGATTTAAAGACACCAACTGGCTGTGTTTAAGAAGCTGTTTGTCATTAAAATCTTTGGTCACATTTGACCCAACTTAAAAATTTGCATAGACTTACTATTGATATGAATGCATTATATTCATAATTAATTAACTTCAAATTAATTGAAAAAGTTTTATAAGAAAAATATTTTATAGAAATGAGAAGCGACCAAAATTGGTGCCATTTGTTATCATTGTCAAACACAAACACTGACCAAGAATTTGTAAATTAAAAAAAAATCTCATTCCTATATTCTGTCCCTGCTACTTCAGCTTTCTCCGAAAGAGTTTTTTCAGTCATTAAGACTAAATGGAGAGACGACAGAAACAAAGCCATGTTACATTTAATTAAAAATTAACTCTTAATATGTTCAATTATAATTTTGACTGTATCGAGGCAGATAAAAGTTTCAAAAAGACAACAAGTTAATAAAATATGCAAAAAGTTCAAAAAAACATGTATTTAAGTAAAACAATAACGAATGCTGTTTTATTTTATCTAATACCTTTTTTTTACCTTCTCCCACCTTAATATACTTTATTTCATGAAAAAAAGTTGGTGACCTTAGCGTGCACTTAACTCAGTGACAAGACGCCATCATGATAGTGTGAGGTTATCTTGACATACAGCATGACGTCACAAGATGGCGAATTAAAGGCGATAGCAGCGCCATTTCGCAGCTATTGGTACTAACAGTGTCATAGGCCTGACCAAATGATTTCAAATGAATGAAGCGACAAGTGCCAAAATTCTCGGCGCAGCACGGTGCAGGGATTCCTCGGAATGAATCTCAGTGTTGCCGATGTAAAAAATATAATGGCGGCTGTCCACTCTCGCACGTCAGCGACCTACTTCTGCCCCGAGTGCGTACGTTTACACTCTCATGTCCATCAGTACAGACCAGTACCATTGAGTCATTTGTTTTGAAATATAACGCAAGTACGTGCAAGTATGAAGAGTTTTATTTCGATACGATACGAAGCGTTATTTTTGTTACGAGAATTTTTGAAAATGGTTCGTAACAAAATGAAGAAAATTTTTTGACAAAAAAAATGATGCCTGTTAAAAAAAATGATGCCTGTTCATAATACTTTTTCATTTTGCTGTGATTCTACCCGTTTTCTCACGTTATTTTCAAGATTATTCGTACCAAAATCTAAGTACCGTAGTCAGTTCGGCGCTACCCACGCTCACTTAGACGACTGCAGTTCCGTTGTTTATAGCTCGACTTAAACGTTTTTAGGTTCATTAGAATGCTGATAAGTGTAGCTATTTTTTTATAATGTGCTAAATTACCGTAATCCTAACGGTTTCTGTTCTTTTCACACAGTAAAAAAAGTTTAATTTTACATAATGTCGTTTTTTGAAAATATTTATTTTGTTACTAGGTTTACACTAATGAATCTTTAGAATAAAACAATGTTCATTAAATTATCTTTCATTTGAGACCCTATTTAAGTAAATCTGTCCAGTAGTTATCTAAATATAGCGTGAATAAAATACGTCACGTCATAGCTACCCCCTCCATACTCTTAGAAAGTGACTACCGCACTTTTTGTGTTCAGGAAAATATGCCGAATAAGTACATACCAGTAGTTCGTATGCCGGAGGTAAGTCCCACGGAAATGAACTTTATTATCCTTGGGTCCCGCTCTATTATTAAAAATAAAGGAATGTTTCCTGTGAGTAAAATTTTCTATCTATAGTATTTACAATACACAATACAATACAATATTCTTTATTGCACACATAGGATTACAGAATATGTTTATACAGCGAATTTGAAATAATGTATACAAATAGGCGGCCTTATTGCCTAACAGCAATTTCTTCCAGGCAACCTTATGGTATAGGAGTTATAGATTGAAATGCGGGAAAGGCGCAAATATTAATTAAATAATAATTATAAATAAGTTGACTATTTATGCACTAAAAATATATCACAAATATATATTTATTAAGATTTATATATATTTATTATATTTATTTAGAGTACTTTCCCTCCAGGAGACGTTAAAAAATTCCACCCTGTATATATGCGACCGGTGAGAATGCCAGAATTGTCGAATAATAGCATTACGTCGATTGCGGCAATCAAAATAATTCAACTTAGATTAAGTATAATTACTTACATACACCGACATCTTTTGTTATTAGAAGTACCTAGTTAGATTCATCAATACAAACTCAAGTGATAGGCAGTAATGTATGGAGTGCGCTTCTGTACATTCTACGCCTGTGTATTCTTTGACCGGTGTTTTCTTGCGGGGTGCGGGTTGTGGCGCGCGGGGCAGAGGGCTCAAACGTCAAGGTCATTGACGACTCTAATCGCCTTAAATATTTACTAAATGCACTCATACTTATGTTCCCTATCAGATGTGAAATGCACTTAGCAAATAACAGGCGCAAACGTGCAGGTGCAGTTTTGTCTGTGATGTCTGACCCGCGGTGATGTCTGACCCGCGCTTGGAAATTATTATTTTTTTACTAAGAATGGGTACCCTTAAAATTTTACCCTAAGGTTGCACCTTAGGAATAAAATAAATTAATAAAACGTACACTATGATCTTTCGTGGCATTCAGGAAAAGTGTAAAATATGAGTATTTATGATAAAATATTTTATTAGTAAATTAAAATATTATAAAATGTAGTGTCTGGTTTGGTCTATTCTCGTACGTACTCAATCTTGCCTAGGAAGCGATAAGATATTACACATCTAATATGTTGACGACTATAGTATGATGTAATGCCAATTCGCGTGTGCATGTGCATATAAAAAGTACGTCGGTAAATAATATACGAGAGACGTCAGACTATATTGGCTCTTTTTATTAGCTACGTTTTGGCTACGCTACGCTCGTACATATGACGTTCATATTGTGACGCACAACGTAATCTTTACAATTTCACTGTATTGAATTGATATGGGGTTCTTTATAAGACTTAGGTAAGAGCAAGGTAAGAGGTACACAAAAGAACAGCTCTCGCTGCTGGCATGTTGAAGTGCGATTTTCACTCTTACACGTAAGGAATAAGAACGGTACAAAGTCTAAATTTTCAAGCATGACGTTCGCTTGAGTCCGTAACCTATGTTACTCCGCTATTCATCATACGAATGAGCAACCTTGAGTTGTAGTGTACCTGATTAGACGAGATAATCTTTTGCGCACACTAGTGCAATCAAAGGCGTACATATTAATCAAATATCGAAGAATATAAAAGTACTTAGCTTTCCGCCCGCGGCTTCCCCCGCGTGGTATACGGTTATGTCAAGCTCCCAAAGGAACTCTTTAAAATTGCGGTATACAATGTAGCCTGAGGTTGATGAGGTACATAAATATAATTTGAAATGCCGTATTAATCTCTCGTGGACATTTAGCTTCTGCACACGACAAACCACGTGATGCGCTCTCGGCGCTCTATTGTGTAGCTAATTGTACCTACCTACATAGCCCGTACAATATCTACAACACAGTTTCCGGGAAAAGGAAAGAACATGGGTTTATATTTAACAAAAGGGGGATCGTTTTAAAACGAATTGTTAGCAATGGACATTTTGAGATGTTTTTAACCCCCAACGCAAAAATAGGGGTGTTATATTATAAGTTTTATGTGTGTATCTGTCTCTGCTAAACGGATGGACCGATTTTAATGCGTTTTTTTTGTTTATATGCTGATGTGATCGAGATGGAGACAGTGTCGTATCTAGGTAACCAAGGGCCCTGGGGCAAATCAAAAAATGAGGCCCCACTACTATCTATAACTGGTTAGTAAATAATAATAAAATAAAGTCGGGTTGCAACCTGTCAAATTTATTTTGAAAATAGGAGAAATTTTCAAAATTTCAGTTCGATGGAGATTTTCTGGTAAGGATTCGAGGGCTCCCTGAGCTTGAGGGCCCCGGGGCACTGCCTCACCTAGCCCCTAGGTAGCTACGCCACTGATCTTATTATTATTTTTTTTTAATTAATAAGACGTACACAGCAGCCACAATCAAATCTTAATACTAAACATAATACGGCTAAGTTCCAGATTGATTAAAATTGGTTCAGCTGTTTAAAAGTTATAAGCTATGAATATCGGGGGTTATAGAACATTTTGAATTTTAGAGTTATTAAGAACATATGGTCTCTGTCTCTGGGCTCGGAAGTACGCATTGTCGTTACTATATTTCTATATCCTTTCTGTTTATTGTTGTTTTTCAAATAACCAATCCTTACTAATATTATAAATGTGACTGTGAAATACGAAAGGTACAACTTTCGTGATAGTCGTTAAGGTTCACAATTAGTGTGATGAGCTATTGTAAATAGCTATTATTGACTACCCCGAAAGTTGTACCTTTTACTAAACACAGTCACAAATGTGAATGTAAGTTTGTTTGTTTGTTACGCTTTCACGCCTAAACAACTGAAACCAATTTTGATGAAAGGCACAGAGATAAATTAGATCTTGAGGAATGACATATAGGTTAGAGCCTGGGAAAGGACATAGATAGATTACAAAGATAGATTAGAGGCTGGGAAAGGACACAGGCTACATTTTATCCCACAGCTGGGCATGATATGACCTATAGTCCACGCGGGCGGAAAGCTAGTAGGTAAATAATTAAGAGACGTAAAACTAGGAACGAGAAAGAAACGTAGACTACGAATTGATTAATATTTTTGGGAAGTCATAAAACTATGTGTAAAATAACCCTTCCTTGGCATTGGCAGTCGTTTAAAAAATAATGACAACGCTTTAGAAGGTAAATCAGCCCATTAAACTGAACAACTTTTACAACGATATTTTATTTTGTGCAACCAGCTGATTGCATTAACTGATTGCACTATACGTCAGTAACTAAAACTTCTATTCTATGGCATTTGTCTGAAAGTCGAATTAAAAAAAACTATGGCGAAACTTGTTTTCGGATTCATAGGTAGGTTTACCTCAACCTCAAGTTTCTGTAAAATCTGCCTACTTATTAAATAACGTAGAATGTCATACCTTATGATCTAAATATAAATGAGTTCCTTACCTTCATGCCTTCTTCCCATGAGATCCAGAGGTCGCCCCTGGTGAGGAAGCAGGCCACGGCGTGCCGCGCCAGGTGGTGGATCCAGCCCTCCTCTCGCAGCTGAGCCATTATTGAGTCGATCCACGGGAACCCGGTCTGACCCTGTAACACAGTGGTTCTTAGCCAAAAATATTGTATGAAATATGACGAGTCGACACAATCACTGAAATCGTCTGGATGCCAGAGCCTTCAATTGTTTAACTTTAGCTAGCACTGAACTTAGAAGTTGGTAAGTAAAGAGTAATCTTTACAACAGATATTTTGTAAAATGGTCTCCTATTACTAAAAGGTTACGAACCACTGCTGTAACATATAGGGCATTTTACTGGCTTTCATAGGCGTACATACATATAGGGGGGCGGGTAGGCCGTGCCCACCCCAGCATGGTCTAGTGCCCATCCCAGAATGTTGGGCGACCAATTCGAATGTTTATGATTGACGCCAAAATACTGATAACTTTACACAAAAATAATTGAAAAAATTAAATAGTTATTTACAGCCGAGAAATCTACATACTTACCTATTATTACATTATGTAATACAGTATTAGTTGCCTTTGAATACACGGCGTATTAAGCTAGAGTACATTAAATTATCGCTAGGCCCCCCCTAAATAATAACCCTACATACGCCAATGCTGGCTTCACAACTCAACTCAGCTCCTTTTTCTGCCTGAAAAACGACTGCGGCGAAGCCCAAAGCGATGATTATGTTGAGTAAGACCCGGTTTGTAATATATAAAAACTAATATTTATTCTGTGACTAAACTTATCGAATGAGGTAAGGATGTTTATAAAGGAATATGTACTAGCATCCTGCTCAGGACTTCGTTCCCGTGGGAATTCGGGAAAGTTATTTAGCCTATGTTACTCAGGGATAATGTAGCATTTTTGGAATCGGTCCAGTAGTTTCGGAGCCCATTCGTTACATACAAAAATACAAATCTTTCCTCTTTATAATAAGTATTAGTATAGATTATGTTTAAAGACTATTTTTTGGGTTCAATAAAGACTGATTGCTTCTTAACGTATCCTAAAGTGAGGTGATTATCATACATGTATCCGATGTTTTTTTTATTGACTACAAAAACTTGCAGTAATTAAATGCAATAATTACTCACGTTAGCCCATTTCGCCAATGCTTCTTGGTTCTTTTCCCATGGAATTTGCACACAAATAGGATTTCCTTCCATACGGTCGAAGTTTGGATTCCGTGTCGCTGCGCAGTAAAAAAACTCCCGCCATAATATTTGTCCATGTAGCGACAAAGGAGGCCGCACTCTCTTTACTCTTTTGTACAATTCCGTCAATTGATAATAAAACAGTCTTGTCGATAAACAACCAAATCTAAAACAAATAATTCAATCTGATTAATGATAGTTTAATGAAAAATGAGGTCTATAACCAGCGTTTAAAAATGGTCCTCTTAAAACACAACATTTATGTAAATCTGAATTATAAACGGCACCTCAAATATGGTGACAAGCCGGTTTGGCTTGCCAGCAGAGATTGTGGTGTCATTTTGGGTCGGCCGAAGGAGGCCACCCAAGCTTTTCTCTCTAGGTGCCGTTCCAGCCGCGCTAGCGCCTCACTCTCACCGCCAATCCACACAGGCGGCTTGAGACCTTGCGTCTCAAATCCTACGTACAAATAAACAAAATCAGAAACAAATTTTACAGACTAAGGTCTCATAATTAGACCTGTATGTAGAATCATATTAAACACATACTTTATTTCAATTTACGAACCAAGTTCCTCTAAGGTGGGGACCCCAAACCGCTCTTCGTGGTCATTCGATATAGGCGTAACAGCACCATTGAGAGCCTGCACCGATATGGTCTCTTCAGCCAGCGGTGGCGGAGGCATGCTCGCGATCAGAGCTTGGAACTGGTGATACGTTAGAGGTGCCTTGCCACCATTTAGCTCTATAATTCTGTGGAAATAAACACACATAAAGAAACTCGACACTGAAAGTATTACCTAATTGTGGAAAATTTATTTGATCACAAATTACGTAAATTCATAATTTAAAGTTAGTCGACAATTTCGAAAAGTCAAGTGAGCTTTTAGACAAGAGATTCTCAAGTAATAAATAAATATTAAACATACTTATCCAGTTTATAGAGTGTATGAGATACTTGAGATACCACATCAATTCCGACTTCGCGGCATTTAGTGGTAATGTTGTGGTCGCGCACACGCCCATAAGGTTCCGGATCCTCTTCGAATGTAAGGGTCGTGGTACCCCAGTCGCGGAACAGCTTCGGCAGAGCATCTGCTGGCTGTCCTCGGACCACAAAAAGCCTGGAGTTCAGCTTTTTTAAGCTGCTGTCTAAGTCGTCTAAACATTGTAGGAGAAACCTGAAAAATAAGCAACCGTAAAATAAATACTTCAACACACTCAAGAGCTCAGCAAGCTTGACATTTTGGAATATTTAGCGTTTTGTCATTCCTGCCAAAACCGCGCAAAAACTGTCAGCGTGACCTACTCTTGAATGTACCCATATAAACGATATTTTTTTAATAAGCTATCAAAATGTTGTAGGTACCTCCATTTATTAATGCCTACGTTGGAAGAGCTGGCGAACCAGGGGTCTATGATGAAAATGCATCGGAAGGTGACGGCATTTTTGAGGCCTTCCCGTAAGGCTGGGTTGTCGTGGAGCCGCAAGCCTTTGCGGAACCAGTGGACGATGTGCCTGTCGCGGGGGGCGCAGGGGGGGTCGGCCTCGATGTCGACGGGGGCAGTGGCGACCACGGTCGGGACCGCGCACGACGGTGAGGATACCGGCACTGACGACACCGGCACCGTCTCTGGCGCTGCTGACATCTCTTCTTCACCTACATTTCCAGTACTGCACAAAAGAAAACCCACTTAACAATGAAACCAAATCTAAACGCTTTTTTCAAGTATTAGAAACAGTCTAGGCGGCAATAAATTCGAATGTAATAAATGACTGGACTAATTAGTAAACAATAAGTATTTTATGACGGCTCGTCTGTTCAATTCAAAATCATATTATTATGATTTTATTATTTTTAACCGACGTCAAAAAAGAGGGGTTTGCCAACTGGACTAAAAGTAGTTTAAAAAAATAATAGTATTGTAGGTACTTAAGTATCTATACGCGATAAATCCGCCAATTGTCAGCCGATTTTCAAAATTCTTTTTTATTCTAAAGACTAGCTTTCCGCCCGGGACCTCTTTCCCGTAGGAATTTGTTAAAATCATGTACTCTATGTTCTTCACGGATAATGTAGGATTCTAATAGTGAAAGAATTTTTCAAATCGGTCCAGTGCTTTCGGAGCCTATTCAATGCAAACAAACAAACAATCAAATCTTTCCTCTTTATAATATTATAGTATAGATTATAAGTGGTTCCATATTTTTATCGAAATTGATTCAGCGCTTTTTAAAAAAATCAACAAAAACAAAAAACAGATTAAGTAGGTATATTTCGATGACCTTTAACAGTTTCCGGCCAATCTATCTGTACTTGATCAATTAATCAAAGAATAATACCAGGTTTGTTTTGGTTCAAATGGTCAGTTGGCCCCCTGGCAACGCAAAATTAACACGAAATATTTAAATAAAATGCTTCGAATAAGGCATTGCAAACCATTATGTCACGCATGCAGTCTAATTCTACCAACTATCCGAACATTGCGATTTTGCGAATCAAATGCTATTAAGACCTGCATAGGTATTAAGGAAGTCAATAACGTCGTCCCGGACGCTACAGTTTCTTTTAACCGAAATCGCATATTAATACGGTTAATAAGTTAACATAAATGAGTCTTACATGACATGGGATTCATTTGTGTATTCTTGTTGACCACGCTCACACGCAAACACAGTATGTGTGTAAGACACAATCACTTCGATAAAATTAGAATCATTCATGATTTCACGTTTAATGTTTTCAACTAAACAGACGTGCGCCCCGCCCCGCAGCTTAGAGCCCACAAAGAAAAATTATTGCGAAATTACGACAAAGAAAGCTCACATAAAGTTGGGAGCTTGCGAAATCTTGAAATTTTTTCCGTCTAGAGGCTTCATTGAAAAATATGCTTATGTAAAGGATAAGGGTGCTTTCACATTGGCAGGCAAAGACGCAAGGCAGCAAAGGCGCGAAACAAGCAATACGCTATATTGTCATAATATTTATAAATGTGGCAGCGTTTTTGTGACTTCGTATGTTAGTTTCACTTTAACGCTTCACCGACTGAATAGATTCGGATGATTTGTGGGTATATAATAATGTGTTATGGACCAAGGGATAAATTGGGCATTATTCATAATGACCGAGCATTATGAAAAATGTCCAATATGAGATGGCAAAAGCCTGAAGCGTCACCAAGCGTCTTACCCGCCGACTGCCTTCTGAAAATTTCATATCCGCCTTCTTGGATTTTTTATGGGGGGAATCGCGACGCCCCCGGGGTTTGCCCTTCTCGTCACGATTCCCCCAACTAAAATCCAAGTTGGCGGAAATGAAATTTTCGGAAGGCAGTCGGCGGGTAAGACGCTTGGTTCAATTTTCTTGGTTCAATTTTCTTGGTTCAATTTTCGGGTAAGAAATTCTCGGGCATGCCGACATAACGGGAACGAAGTCGCGGGCGGACAGCTAGTTATACATAAAAATGTGTCTTCGTAAAAGTAATATAATACCTACGTGCGAAGGAAATAATGAGTGGAAAGCTTCCTTAAATAAATAAATCGAACATGAACGAGTTCACTCGTGCCACAAAGCACGGCACGGGGCTGCCGCGTGCGCGACCGACGTACCTATTCTCCTATATAAGAAGTGCTCTAAGGTCTACCAACTTGATATTTGTATGGGCATATAATTTTGGAGGACACATAAATAATTCAGCGATTGACTGCAGAAAGCTGCAAAAAAAATAAACTAGCAGCGAAACAATAAACTTGCGACTAATGCATATATTGACACGGCGACAAAACTGCGGCTTCGCAAAAATCAAAAAAGTGGGTGCTAGAACAAGAGATAGCAAATACGGGTGTAAGGGACAGCTTAGCAAATACTTAAATCACAGAATCAATAAATAATAGTACTAACGTACTTAAATGCTTTATAAGTTAAATGAAAAGTTTGGGAGTTATAATAGCATATCTACCCATGACTATGATTGGCTACAAATAATATTTTTTCCCGGAAAGGTCAAGTTAAGGTTTTTCGCTAATTACCTACTTTGGCGCTACGCAATGTTCCGCGAAACCGCGCCCCGCGCGCAGTCGTCCCCCTCCCGCTCCGCGGTTGGTTTTCGTGTTTTACGTTGTTATCATTTTTTTTGCGAAATGGACTGTATTCGAATAAATAGAATAATTTTAAGCTGAAAATATTAAAAAACCTGTAAAAACTTCAAAAATTTTCCTGAGGAAAATTCCACTAGAATGTCAATCAGAATGATGGTACGAATTATTCAGGGTTTAGTTTTTGCTAAGCTGTCCCTTACACCACGTATGTATACTAAATTAGGCAGTCAAAATCATGAACGCTTAAAATTATGTTTTTTTTTAAATACCTACATTGATTATGATTAAACAATCAGAACATTTTTAGATTGAATTTTGAAAATGTATCCAAATGCTATTATTTAACATCTGGTTTTACACAAATATTTTCCCTGACTAGGAATCGAACCCAGGACCCGTCGAACGAGAGGTAGCGCCTACTACCACTCAACCAAACTGGCCATCAATACCAAAGCAGGGGGGTCCTAAGATGTCGGTTGACAATTTGCGAAAGTTTTCAATAAAATCTATATCTAGTCTAGAACTAAGCTGGACAAATTGCCACATTCCTTGTTTATTTAATACGATAGTTAAGGATAATAAACCTTAGTCATTTTAACTCTTAACCACCTACCACCGGTCTTAGAGGGGGCAGGGAACTTTCAAATTCGAATTTTTCTAAGACAGTGAAGGGGTTTGAACCTCTTTGTATGGGAGCCCGGCATAGTGGTGACCATGATTTTTCGAGACTTTAAAAAAGGCGACGCATCATGAAACCGTATGATAGTAATGCGGGATCTTTAACATGGAATATCTCGAAACCTGTACGCTTTAGGATTGTATGTCCTACACATTTTTTGCTCGTCTATAGATCCTCTATCGATATACACTGGTTTTATGATGCGTCGCGTTTTTTTGGAAAATTCCACAACTTTTGGTTACCACTATGCCAAAATTTTCAAGCCCCTTTTCAATTAGCGTACTTCCATATACCTTTTTGGCAAAAGCTAAAATGCAACCAAAAGCATGTGACATTTAGAAATAAGTAGTTAATAGTAAATTTTAATCTATACTAATATTATAAAGAGGAAAGATTTGTATTTTTGTATGTAACAGGCTCCGAAACTACTGGAGCGATTTGAAAAATTCTTTCACCATTAGAATCCTACATTATCCCTGAGTAACATAGGCTACATAATTTTCCCGAATTCTCACGGGAGTGAAGTCCTGAGTGGGATGCTAGTAAATTATAATTTCCACCACTGATGCTCTACCTACCCCGTTAGGGATTACAGGCGTGAGCTTATGTATGTGTGTGTATAATTTTGGTATAACATTTTCAAAATAGTTTTTTCATTTCTGATACTCGGAAAGTAGTGTTATTTTGATCTGATTATTGGGTGGAAAATGCTGCTTCCCTCCATAGGGAGGGAAAAACTCATACAAATTACTTCCCACCTAAGGGCCGGAATGAACTTTAAAAATAGAACTGCTGTCAGCTGTGAAGAGTTTTATCTAAAAAAACACTAATTTAAAAAAATGCTGCAGCCATGTGAGTATCTAAACAGCCAGTGTGCAGTGTAAACTTAGCGCAAACTTATTTGAGCTGCATAAGCCGCAACAATTACGTGATAAGTTCCATATTTAAAATGTAACTTTTAATGTCACAAATTGTCCTAATTTGACAATTAATTTTAAATATAAGTAGTACCAATATTATTATATATTATAAATAAATAGTTTAGATACCTAAACAACTAGTTTTATTTTCCTCATATTCAAAATGAAAGAGCACTACGCCTAAAAGAGCACTACCTTTCCATTGCCCATCCATAGTATTTATTTTTTATATATGTATTATATGTATTTGTTTATATATAAATATATATATATCTATGTATTTATTATATCTTTAGTACTAGGTTTATAAAATTTTATATATATTTAGCTAGAGTAATATGTAGTATTTAAGTAATAATTAGCATTCAATTTGTTACATCTATTTTTGTCCTATAGTACACGTCTGTCTTCCTTTCTTCTTGCTCTATCCTATCAACAGGTGTGCTGGTAGAAATTTTTTATGCACAAAAAAACATATTTGCCGTGTAAAATACACGAACACACACACACACACACACACACACACGCGGCGGGACGTCAAGCTGAAACTAGTCAGAATAGCTTCCTAGGACCTCCAAATGTGGAGATCCGATGAGAACTCGGTGAAAACAATAACTTCCCTCAGAGATTTTCAATAAAAAATAGGGAAGTTTTGGTTTTCACCTCGATTTTCGAAAATATTTTTCTTGAATTGCTAAGAAATTGTTCTTGGATTGTAATTGAAAACAATAAATTTCATAAAACTTACAAATAATATGAATTAAGTTATTAATTTTTTCACATGATTGATATTTTATTATAGAATTTTTAATGAATATTGTTTTAAAAAATTTGTATCCGGATTGTAATATTTTTATTAAATAGAACTTCTTGATAAATTAGAGAAGAAGATCACGAGACAATTAGAAGTAAATAATAGCTGATGTGCAGTAAGAGATCGCAATAACCCGAACGCTCTGTTTCACTCGCACCAGTTACTACATATACTCCGCGCTCTTGCAACTTCTGCCTAATTCAATGTGTCTGGCAGGATGATAGAACCTTCGAAAATGTCTGGCTACTAAGGAAACATCGTTTAATAGTTCCCCAAAAAACATACATTAAATTTAGCTTATACAATATAACGTAAGTAGAATTTAAAAATATTATAGTTTAGGGGTGTCCGGCAGGGGGTTGGAACCCTAGTAAGTGTCTGGCAATGAGTAACGCGAGTTTTTATGTTGTTACGAATGAAATATAAAAAAGTTGAGTTTTATAGATTAACAAATGTAAGATGGAATTTTATACACCTTTGCTACCTGTTACTTGCCAAAGGAACCAAACCACTACCCAGGTATCATAGGTGGGGATCGTTCTAACCTGTACTAGAGGCACACATAGACAAACTTTCAGCTTTTATGATAAATATTTAATAGTTCCCCAAAAAACATACATTAAATTTAGCTTTTACAATATAACGTAAGTATAATTTAAAAATATTATAGCTTAGGTGTGTCCGGCAGGGGGTTGGAACCCTACTAAGTGTCTGGCAATGAGTAACGCGAGTTTTTATCTTGTTACGAATGAAATATAAAAAAATTGAGTTTTATAGATTAACAAATGTAAGATGGAATTTTATACACCTTTGCTACCTGTTACTTGCCAAAGGAACCACTACCCAGGTATCATAGGTAGGGATTAGGGAATCCAATCCCGCAAACGCGGGATCCCGCAAATGCCTTTTTTGCGGGATCGAAAATGCGGGATTAGTCGTGCGGGATCCCGCGTTGGAGGTTTTTTTTTTATTAAGAACTAAAAGTTTGTAAAATGGGCTCAGACGATGCTCTGATTATTTATTAGACAGTAAAGCCCCATAAATAAGTATTTAAAGACTTTTCCTATGGAATACGTGACTTTTCTATCGAGTTTTTTAGGAAAATAATGTTGTTTTCAGTCTTTATTTTATAGTTAAATATAGTTTGAATTTCTATTTTGTGTTGTGTGAATCCTGTAAAACAATCGAATAATATACATGTAATTTAGATATGTCATTTTTTTAAAAAAACTTCACAATAACGTCTATTTGTATATTTTTGATTTTAATTTATTTTTGAGTCTGAAATTAATTTTTCAAAACTGCGGAAAATTTAAATATCCGAAACGCGTTGCTATTAGTAAGAAATTTGGTTCATGACAACAAAATTACTCAAATAAATGAATACTTGTATGTTGGTTGGAGCATGTTGTTCCATGATGAATTAGTTGAAACTTTAGTCAAAATATATTAAAATCAACAAAATATTCGTGTTAACTGTCACGATAATCGCGCCAAAATGGTGGCCGTTTAAAGTACCCGTTTCAGTAAGCTACTTTTAACTTTCGAAAAAAAAAACTTATAATTACTTTTCGTAGTAGATATTTTTTAACGATTATTTTGCGATGTAAGTTATTTTTTATTAAGTTATACAAGTCACAGTATAAGAAAAACAGCACAAAGGCGGAGTTATCTCACAAGGGTATTTCTTGCAGTCAACCCAATAAAAATAATATTAAAATATTACCTATTTAAAAAAATTAAAAAAATACACGCATATTCCATCGATTAATAATTGTTAGAGAAAGTTTTTGTGTCATTTGTGTCTTAATTGTTATGGGAAAGGTACGATAGAAAGGTACAATTTTTTTTTGTAAAAGTTTTCATACTAAGTTAAACGAGTAAAAAATGACTTTGGTTATTATTAAAAACGAGCGTGAGTTTAGTTTATAAAGAGTTTAGAAGTTCAAGTGAAGTATGGAAACATTTTTTAAGACTAATAAATAGGCTTAAAACAAATAAAATATTAAAAAATCTTAATCCGCAAATCCCGCGGGATCCGCGGGATTGATGGCCTCAATCCCGCAGGCGTGCGGGATCACGATTTTGATGCGGGATTGGATTCCCTAGTGGGGATCGTTCTAACCTGTACTAGAGGCACACATAGACAAACTTTCAGCTTTTATGATAAATATTTAATAGTTCCCCAAAAAACATACATTAAATTTAGCTTTTACAATATAACGTAAGTAGAATTTAAAAATATTATAGTTTAGGGGTGTCCGGCAGGGGGTTGGAACCCTACTAAGTGTCTGGCAATGAGTAACGCGAGTTTTTATCTTGTTACGAATGAAATATAAAAAAATTGAGTTTTATAGATTAACAAATGTAAGATGGTATTTTATACACCTTTGCTACCTGTTACTTGCCAAAGGAACCACTACCCAGGTATCATAGGTGGGGATCGTTCTAACCTGTACTAGAGGCACACATAGACAAACTTTCAGCTTTTATGATAAAACGAAGGTCTGGCCGTCGCGGGCTCTTGGACTATCATTATACTAATCGAAGCTAGATTACCTTTATAGCCTGCCCTGCTATTATAAAATTAACGCTACACTCCAACCTTTTCATGAAAATAATAAAGAAGATGGAATTCTTCCTTTACGCAAATTATTTAAAGTCGAAAGAGATACTGAGGAAACTTACCACAAAAATGAAGATGTCCAAGCAACAACACAAGTTTTAATCAATTCAGTTCTGAAAAATCACTAAACCACAGTTAAATTAGTTCCCACTTGGTCTTTATGTCTCTACCGGTGTTAGTGCTTTAATAACTTGACGAGACGAACACAGAAAATTGTTAAGTTTTGCCAACCGAATACTTTGTTTGGATAGCAACTTAAATAGTAAGATCACCACACGATTAAAACAAGCACTTGGCAAGATTATTTAGTGTTTCCTGATAAAATGTTTTAATTATTAACAGTTTCTGGAACCTATATAGAATTCAGAGAAAAGGTACAATCACTGGCATTTAATAAAATTATTACGACGTTACGCGACGACGGGAAAGAAGTAGGTACCCGCACAATCCACACCACGCCGCTTGCAACGTGACCGTACACCACAACGTGACAACAACGTGACCCGTATCCACACTCCGTATAAAATAAGGCTTTTGCACACGTTAAAAATGTAGCCTCACTATGGAATTCAGCGTTTAGTATGTACTTACTTAGATCATATATGATCTAAGAGTATGTATTGAAATAGTACTAAAAGGAAATATAGCAGTACCTCATCACTTTCAGAGATATACGTAAGTGCCGGTGAGGCTACTGGGCTGAGCTATTTACAGCATCCTCACCTCTCATACACAAAAACGGATAGAGCTATCAACACGCTGTTAGTCCTAAAAACCATAACACAAATCATACTCCTACTGTGCCAAAAAATCTCCTTATTAGTACTTCAAGGAAAGGAAACCAAAGATATGAACGTACCGCTGAGTATGCTGGGCGGAACCCATTCTAGCATACTCACCACTGAGAGATCTCGATAGACGCTTACTGTTTTCTATCGAAATTATCGTCAGAAATAGTACCTCCTACATATTATACTTACGTTACGTACCTACAACAAAAATATCAAATCTAAACATAAAATTTCGTTTTGGTACAGTAAACGAACAAACATCTGCTTTTTACACAAACATTTGCCCCGACTGGAAATCGAACCCAGGACCCGCCGCCGATCAAGAGGCAGCGCACATATAAAATACTAGAATGAAAATAATGCAGTTTATTATTCAGCGTGAGTTTTTTAAAGAAACTTGCCTAAGTTGGACTGTACTAAAAGAAAATCTTGTGTCTTGTGTCTGTTTTTTAAGTGTAATATTAGTGGTTTATTTTAGTTTGTTCTTTTACTTATTTTATACCTATTATAGTTACATTTACTACTTAAAATATCTCTATTTTGATGTTTTATAAACAAAGTCATCACTAACAAATAATTTTTGGAATCTGGCTTATAGTTTTTAAGATATGTGTGGACAAATATACAGGTATTGCAGCTGGTTGAGAACAAAAACTATGCAATTCTGAAAATATTACATACCTATGATACCTAAGGGTCGAATTGACAATCTCCTTTTTTTTCAAGTCAGCTAAAAACTCGTGTGTATTTAGCCTAAGCAGAGCACAAAAAAATCTAAATTTGTTCTTAAGATAAGCTTCATGTTATTAAATATATAATTTAAAACTTACAATTTACAATACAACGCAACGCAAGAAAAAATATTTCTGCGTTGATTCGTTTTCAAAAACAGGTGAATTTGGTATAATGTCAATATCTTTACTTAATTATCAATTTATTATTATTAAGAAATAAACTAAGAAATAAGGTTTCTAAACGTCTCTGTCAAATCGTAATAGAGTGGGGAAACGTGAAATGCAGTCGATCGATTTCATTTTTACTTTGAATGTTTTTGTTTTATTTCAAAAAATAAACCATCCGATAAAATTATACCAAAGACTTAAACAGTACCATAAAAACTAAAGTAAAATAAAAATACTTAAATGTTTTAAAATATTATCCAGTTATGATAACTTTTTTGTGTGACAACTGCTTGCTCAGAAGCTCAGTGACAGTGAGTGACTAAGAAGGAAGGAGAGCCATAGACAAGAAATTGAATTGAACTTGATTGCATTCCCAACTTCCCAGCACTAGTTCTTTCAAAAGTGGCCCTCGGTGAATGTACGTGAAATAATTTGTTTTTATTTTAAAAATCCACTTTGATCTCAGTGAACTTTTGTTGATTTAAGTCCTAAACATATTAAACGTCTTATTCTTATACAGTGCATATGAATGTAGCGGAGATTTTTGTAAAATTACGTGTTTACCTTGCAGTGAGGGATCGTAACCATGGGTCGAGTAATTCGTGCTCAACGTAAAGGTGCCGGCTCAGTCTTCGTCTCACACACGAAGAAAAGGAAAGGAGCTCCCAAACTCCGTTCCCTAGATTACGCTGAGCGTCATGGTTATATCAAAGGAGTAGTAAAGGTTTGTTTGGAATGTAAAGTGGTTATAGTTATATTATAACCTAATTTGTTTACCAGGGAAATAAAACCTTCGATATTCTTGTAGGATATCATCCACGACCCTGGTAGGGGCGCTCCTTTGGCCGTCGTTCACTTCCGTGACCCCTACAAGTTCAAGACCCGCAAGGAATTATTCATCGCTCCTGAGGGCCTTTACACTGGTCAGTTTGTGTACTGTGGAAAGAAAGCCACCCTCGAAGTCGGTAAGTATATATCATTTAACCAAATTTTAGTACTAAAATTAAGCAGGCTGGAGTATTTTACTACAAATTGATATGAAAACAAGAGCCAGTTTTCTGATACCATCCACATATTACACCCATTTCATTTTATACCTTTTGCTTAATTAAATAGATTCAGAACTATCCCTTGAATAAACCTTAAACCCCTGTGCTAACAAACCATAAAGGAATTTTAAATTTCATGAATGTAAGTTTGACTTAATTACACAAAGAAATTAACTTGTTCATTGATTTATAATGTTCTTCTTCCAGGCAATGTAATGCCTGTGGGTGCTATGCCTGAAGGTACTATTGTGTGCAACTTGGAAGAGAAAATGGGTGACCGAGGTCGGCTAGCTCGTGCCTCTGGTAACTTCGCCACAGTCATCGGCCACAATCCTGATGCTAAGCGCACTCGAGTGAAGCTGCCCTCTGGTGCCAAGAAGGTTTTGCCATCAAGCAATAGAGGAATGGTTGGTGAGTATTTTTATTCTGTTCATAAATTATTGTGGAAAATGTTGAATTTGCAGATTCAAAGAATGTGTCGATTGAAACAGAAAAACTATATTAAAAATTTCTCTCAACCCTAAAAATGTGATTGTGATGACTTTTACTTACCTACTCTGATAGTTTCTGATTACAAATAGAGGCTCTTTCTGATAACCTGACAACATTACATCAGCTCTTTATTATTAATAAATTTTCTAAGGTTTTACTTGTAAATTACAGGTATTGTAGCTGGTGGTGGGCGTATTGACAAGCCTATCCTTAAGGCCGGTCGTGCCTACCACAAGTACAAGGTGAAACGTAACTGCTGGCCATATGTACGAGGTGTTGCCATGAACCCCGTTGAGCATCCTCACGGTGGTGGTAACCATCAACATATTGGTAAGTTTTTGTATATTTCATAATCACAAGTGAGAATTATTCATCATCAATAATATGCAAAACACTGATTGATTCCAAATAGGGCAACTTTTTGATTTTATGAACACAAGTGTTACGTGAAAAAAGTGGTAAAGTGAATAAGTAAAAGATAAGTACAGTGTATTTCGGGTATAACGACAATGAAGGGACCACTGTTATTTCGTCGTTACATCCGGATGTCGTTACTGGCAAAGGCAAAAAGATACAGATTGCTACTCTGAATATCAATTTGTAACTAAACCATTTTAACTCGGAAACGCACACGCTTACCTACCTAATTACCTGGCTAATATCTATAAACAAAAAGTAAAGGTTGCTGACCATCTGTGTGGATGTGAACAAAAGATAAGAAAGCTCTTTTGTGTCTTTGGCGGCCAACTCCGGTCGCAACATCTGCATGGGATTTCCAAGAATTTATTACAAACTATTCAATAAAAACAGTCGCTACACCCGAACTCGACGTTACATACAAAGTCGCTATAGCCATATGTTTGTACATACTAAAGTATGCTTTAATTCAAGGGACTTAGATTTTACGTCACTATAGACATAGACAAATGGTCGCTACAACCAAGGTCGTAATGAATGAAATCCACTGTATATAATACTCTGTGATGACTTCTACTTACCTACTCTGAATGTTTCTGATTACAAAATAGAGGCTCTTTCTGATTTCTTTTAAACCTAACCTAGTATAATATACGTATAGCTGCAAAATATTCTAAATGTACCTTCCGTTTCAGGTAAGGCTTCGACTGTGAAGAGAGGAACATCTGCTGGTCGCAAGGTCGGTCTGATCGCCGCGCGCAGGACAGGAAGAATTCGTGGTGGCAAGACCGACACCAAAAAGGAGACGTAAATGTAACATACAATAATAAAAATAGTAAAACAATCTTTTCATTTTGTTTTATTTAGTGCTGTGCAATTGCATAGCTATATCATTTGAAGTTCTGTAAAGTTATGAATGGAATAAATTGAATCTTACAATAAATTGGCTGGTTGTGATCAAGAAATTCTTAGGATATGTTCTATTATCGATTTAGATTTTTATGTAAGGGTTAAACTTAATTTAACGGTATCGGTCCTAATGCGAGTGCTCCCTTTTGTCTGCCCCCAGCCGCAATCAATTGTCAATCTCAGTGGCCGCACGCGCGCGTGTGGCCTACGCTAATTAGCTTAATTACCAATCTGTTGCGAAAAAATGTTTTGGGTGCAGTGGTAAAGAAAAAAAATGGTGCATATAATGTCAAGTTTTTTAATAGGTATAGTGATTGATTTACGCAGAAACGCGAAGTTTACACAAGACCGGAGGGCATATTGATAGAAGACATCCTGATTTGCGAGTTCCATCCCTCTGCAAAGTCACGAAATTGCTAGTCACGCAAAAATCTTCGAGATTTTGGGTCACATATTAACGTGAGAGGCAGTGTAGGTGCCAGTGTATCCCCGTGTCATGCACCAGGACACAGGTTCCACAATCACTCTCGGGCGAGAGCCGAAAGAAGCGGAGTGCAGTATTTTCACTCAATATTCTTGAAACGCAATCAAGAACGCTTTTGTCAAGCTTCTTGTGTGCTCTTTCTTTACTGTAACTACCAAGGAGTATATAACACTGCGTTTTAGTAACTACGGATTTGTCAAAAGTTTCCAATTACCAGTAGGCAAGTCACGACCTCACCTCAGGTTACGAGTAAGGACAGGATTTCGAGTCCATCGACGCAGCTGGGCCACAATCGAAATTTCAATGTTTGACTATGCCAAGAATTTCTCAAAATTTGTCGTATACGATTAGCAAAGAAAACAGAATTTTTCGGGGCCGCGTTTAAAAGTTATCGGGGGTTGTTTGGGGCCCAGCTGCAGTGACGTCACTACAGCTGGGTCACACCTGTATCTCGAAGATGGAACCGGATACTTAATGTTTTAAGGTAAAAAAGTCGAAGGGTATGGTGGTTGGAGTGACAAAATGTACAAATTGCTAGTGCCAAAATGTTAGTTTGATAGATTACATTAAAGTTTTAGTGTTCAAATGTTAGCGACCAGTGTCAAAAAACTACTACAACAGATTGCATTATATTTTAATGTTCAAAGTTTCCGATTTTTTTCCCATACAAAAAGCCTTAACGTTTTTTACCCCCTAAATATCAACGGATCTTGATGAAATTTTGTAGGTATAAATGTAAGGATAACCATTAACTAGGATTGTACGTTTTTTTTTTTTTGTAAAAAAAGATATTTGACACAAAAAATCTGCATTTTTGTCTAGAAAACTTTCTGACATTTAAGCGGTAACTGTAGAAAAGCTAAACAATATTTAGAAAAAAAAATGAAACGTACAATCCTCGTTTATAGTCTTACAAATCGATAGAGACCAAAAACGTACCTACGTTTTCATAAAGTAGGAAAACGTTAACGCCTAACCTAAACCCATAATTTTCTAAGAGAACCTCGGCATTTCTCTGAAAAGCTGCAATTGTCCCTTTCGCACAAACCTGAGGAAGGGGGTCAGCGGGGTGCATGTTACCGTGTATGTATTCAATGTTCTAGGGCTGTCGATTAAAGCTAATGATAGGGTTGTCTCGATTATGTTTTGAATTTTAAGATATTTTTTTGTTGAAACGGCAAGGTCTTAAATAATTACTTACTTATAGATCGGACATAATAGTAGGCCGTAGCAGATAAATAATTAATTTAATTTCATCGACTCACTAACAATACTACATGCCAGTTTCAAATTCATTATTAATTATAGTACAGTAAGTATTAAGTGTTTAGTGATTTTCATTTGATTATTTGCTGTTGATAAAGAGAGCGATAACATTTTGCCTCGTTTTTTGAATAAGTTGGAGAGAGCTAGCCAAGGATTCATTAGAAGAACAGTCAAGAGCACGCTAAGCTTGACACTTTGGACTAGCCTTGTATTTTATGGCGCGTAGTATAAAACAGAACTCAGCTTGAACTGATTGTGTAAAGCTTGACGTGATATTTGCTATACATCGGGCCCTACAAGTAGAGCCCGATACATTTTGGCACAATAATATTGTGTCAATTTGTACATTTTGTCACTGTATCGATTAAACCATTATTTATTACGTCACAATGGTGTTTTGACATTTATCCCTAATGCCCTTCAAACAATCATGCACAAAAAGACTTTTGTACATTTTGTCACTCCAACCACCATACCCTTTGACTTTTTTTCCCTTAAAACATTTAGTATCCGGCGCGGCGAAGATCTGGCTACGTTTAAATTTTTTCATGAATTTCTCGGGACAAACCCCAAAATAAGAAAACTATCCGGTCGGTCTCGCGTTAAAAAGATATAAGACATTCGTTGGGGCCCAGCTGCAGTGATGCGTCACTACAGCTAAGCCACCTGGATCTCGAAAACGGGACGATGTAGGAGAAATCTGCTTGCGTAGATAATTTCTCAAAAATGTTTCGAGTATCGTCATCAAAAAACCTGAATTTCTCGGTGTCCCATTCTATAGAAAAAATTTTTTTTTATCGTGAATATTCTAGGAGCCAGAAGGCCAAATTGCGCACAGAACTCTTATTTTTTAATATTTGGCGTAATTTTCTTTGGTCAAAGTATAATGTTAATGTATTACAGTATTTAGTGAGAGAAAACTCAATAATTTCAATCAGTATTTTACGTACACTATTTTGACATCGAGCTCCTAGCCTACCCTAAGAAAAATGTACACTCGCGTACAACTGTCTTTTAAAGTACGAGTTCTTATTTTTTGTTATGGCCTGGATATTAGTCCTTCTAGTCAAGTCCAAGTTCAGTGGTTTGTTTTAGACCACTTGATTCACTATCACACTTTTTTGACAGTGTTCTTTATGAAATACTAGCTTATTGCCCGGGACTTCATTCCCGTGGGAATTTAGGAAAATTAATGTAGACTATGTGTTAATGCAGGGTGTCAGCTACTTCCATACCACATCAAAATCAGCCTAGCCGTTGAGCGTGAAAGAGGAAAAAACCTCCATACTAATTTTTGCGTTTATAATATTAGTAAGGATGGTTCGCTGTAAACGGATTTACCTTCTAAGCCATGGTAAGCGATGATAGTTACGACTTTAATGAGTGAAGTACGGACGGCCGCAACTTAGGTTACCAGTTACCACACGCGTGTTATGATAAGAGCGGTTTTGCAATGAACATGGAGTAACCTGATGCGCTGGCCTCTGTACAAAAAATACTTTAAACCACATATTAGAATAAAATCATAATACTTAAATGAATGTTGAAACACAATATCAAAAGATGGCAGCACGGTTAGGTCACGTTAAAAGTATTTTTTCTCTAGAACGGGACACCGAGAATTTTAGATTTTTTGATGATTATACTCGAGAAATTATCTACGCAAGCAGATTCGAGATTCAGGTGGCTCAGCTGTAGTGACGCGTCACTGCAGCTGGGCCCGAACGAACGTCTTATATCTTTTGAACGCGAGACCGGACAGTTTTCTTATTTTGGGGTTTGTCCCGAGAAATTTTCTACGTAGCCAGATCTTCGCTACGTGGTTCCATCTTCAAGATACAGGTGTGGCCCAGCTGTAGTGACATCACTGCAACTGAGCCCCAAACAACCCCCGATAACTTTAAAACTCGGCCCCGAGAAATTATGTTTTCTTTGCCAATCGTATACGACAAATTTTGAGAAATTCTTGGCATAGTCAAACATTGGAATTTCGATTGTGGCCCAGCTGTGGTGATGGACTCCAGGATTTCCCTCTAGGTAGGTATAACTTTGAAATTAACAAATCCACCACCGTAAAATACAAGTGGCTCAACGACGACGTTGCGGATTTTTAGAGGAAACAAAAAAGAAAGCTGCAAAAAAAACTTATCTTATCTTATGTAGCCGTTATGTGTCCCACTGCTGGGCAAAGGCCTCTCTCCGTTCCCTCCATGACTCCCTATCTTGTGCTTCCTGCGGCCATGCCTTACAAAAGGCGTCCAGCTCGTCTCGCCATCGTCGTCTCGGTCTGCCGCGTAGTCTTCTATCGGTCGGTGGCTTCCACTGTGTGGTGGTCTTTGCCCACAATTCATCCGGCATGCGGCAGACGTGGCCCGCCCAATCAAACTTTAGCTTAGCCGCAGTATGTGTCACATCAGCAATTTGGGTTTTAGAGCGCAGCACGGTGTTTCGGACCCTGTCGATCCGTTTTAGACCCAACATGCTGCGCTCCATGGCTCTCTGGCAAACCGCGAGTCTGGACCTTTGAGCTTCCGTCAAAGACCAAGTCTGAGCTCCGTAGGTGAGTACTGGGAGAATGTATACGTCCACGAGTCTATGTTTTAGAGACATAGGTAAGTCACCTTTCATATGCTCTTTCATCGACCAATAGCTCTTCCAGGCATTTTCGGTGCGTCGAGCAACTTCTTTGTCTTGTCGTGCCTGAAAAGAGACTATTTGGCCGAGATAAATATACTCGTGGACATATTCCATTCTCCCGCCGTCTACCGTCACCACCCTCTTCGAGCTATTAGTCATAAGCTTGGTCTTTGACATGTTCATCATTAGTCCAGCTTCGCGGCTTGCTGTGCTGAGATCTTGCAGCATTGCCCCTAGTTCAGTTGCTGAGGACGAAAATAAGACGATATCGTCAGCAAAACGGAGGTTCGTTAGCCTTCTTCCACCAATGTCTACGCCTTTACCATCCCATGTGGGCTCTATCCTCTTGAAGATTTCCTCCAGGGCGCAGGTAAATAATTTTGGGGACAGCGGGTCTCCTTGTTTGACGCCTCTTTTAATTTTGAATGATGGACCTGTAGAATCTAGTTTTATTGCGGCTGTACTATTTTTATATATGAGTTTTAGGAGGTTAATGTAAACGGGGTCTATTTCTTGGCTGTGTAAGGCGTCAAACAGGAACTCGTGTTTTACGCTGTCGAACGCCTTGGAGTAGTCAACGAAGACAGTGAAGGGGTAAAACAGGGAAACCGAGACAAAATTATAAATATTAGTACTGACTTTTACAAAAAATTATATTCAGATTCTCCCGGCGAAGTGAATGGCGCTCAACTTGCAAAATACCAGTACAATGATACCATCCCCCTAATATCACACTCAGAAGTACATCAAGCTCTGCGCAAGATGAAATACGGTAAAAGTCCGGGCGAAGACGGTATCACATCAGAATCTCTCAAAATAGGTGAACCAACGCTTCTACCGTATTTAACCAATTTATTCAATTCTATTTTAACTACAGGACAATTGCCGATAAACTTTTGCCATTCAAATATCATTTTATTACATAAAAAAGGAGACAAAAGCGATATTAATAACTATAGACCCATCAGTTTGGTTTCACACGTTTATAAAACCTTTATTAAAGTCATAGAGAACCGCATTGCAGGAAGACTGGACCTCCATCAACCACCCGAACAGGCAGGATTCCGACCGGGCCTCTCCACTACAGACCACCTGCAATCCTTAAATCAACTTTTAGAAAAACACGTCGAATTCAACTTGCCCTTATGTCTAGCCTTCGTTGACTACTCCAAAAAAAACTAACTGCGAAAAAATAAACTTGCGACTATTACTATTGTATCTGCACTGCGACAAAACTGCGGCTTCATAAAAATATTTTTTCATTTCTCATACCCGGAAGGTAGTATTATTTTGATCTGATTATTGGGTGGAAAATGCTGCTTCCCTCCATAGGGAGGGAAAAACTCATACAAATTACTTCTCACCTAAGGGCTGGAATGAACTTTAAAAATAGAACTGCTGTCAGCTGTGAAGAGTTTTATGTAAAAAAACTAATAAAAAAATGCTGCGGCCATGTGAGTTTCTAAACAGCCAGTGTGAACTTAGCGCAAACTTCTTTGAGCGGAATAAACCGCAACAATTATGCGGTGAGTTCCATATTTAAAATTTAAAAAGTCGACATGTATCTGTGACGGAATTTAAAAAAATAGGTAGTTATTAATTTTTTAAATAGGTACTACTGATGTTATCAATAAATAGTTTAGATAAATAACTAGTTTTATTTTCCTCATATTCGAAATGAAAAGGAGAGTGTTTGACACGGGTAAAAGAATCAATTCCTACTCGGACTATAGCCGGCCTCGCTGCGCTCGGGCGTCTAAATACCTCGGGAATTGATTATTTCCACCCTCGGTTTACAATCTACTATTCCACGTGAAAAACGTATGAGTCACCGACTTCAATCCCAACAACAGTTGGCACAAAGTAGATATCTAGTATTTTTTGCGGATTGCAATGCCTTTTCTGCGACAGACATGGCCAGCCCACTGCCACTTCAGCTTGCTACACTTTTGGATAATATCCATCACTCCGGTTTTCTGTCGGATGACCTCGTTTCGGATTCTATCCCTTAGCGAGATCCCGAGCATGGAGCGTTCCATTGCTCGCTGAGCGACGTGCAATCGGTGGGCCAACCTCACTGTCATATTCCACGTTTCGGCTCCGTAGGTCATGACTGGTAGGACGCATTGATTAAAAACCTTGGTCTTTAGACACTGCGGAAGTGGCAACGAAAAGATATGATGCAGCTTCCCAAATGCTGCCCAGCCAAGCTGCACTCTTCTGGTGATTTCCCGCTCGAAGTTGTCTCTACCTAACTGCAACGCTTGCCCGAGGTATATGTATTCCTGAACAACATCGAGCGTAACACCGTCAACAGAGATCGGCCTGGCCATGTCTGTCGCAGAACCGACGAGCGTTGGAGTAGACAGGTTCTCGAATGGAGACCACGTCTTGGCAAACGTAGTGTAGGACGCCCCCCAGCCAGATGGTCAGATGACCTAAAGAAGATAGCGGGTAGTGGCTGGATGAAAACAGCGGAGGATCGTGCAAAGTGGCGCACCTTGGGGGAGGCCTATGTTCAGCAGTGGACTGTAATAGGCTGATATGATGAATGCTTTTTACTTAGCTGATAACCACAAACGAAAATGTCATTCATTTATTTAGATAACGTTCTGGTTTGTAGTATTTTTTGTTTTTGTTGGGTTATTTTTAAAAGCGCTGAATTATTTTCGATAAAATTTATAAAATTTATATGGGGCCATTTCAGGAGAGTGTACTCTTTCGAACAAAAAAAGAATTTCGAAAATCGGCCAACAGTTGAGGGAGTTATCGCGTAACAAACATACCTACTTACAAAAAAAAATACATACAGATGAATTGAGAACCCCTTCTCTTTTGAAGTCGGTTGATAAAAAAAATGTCTACTAGAAAAATAATAGCTAGATATTTCATCACATCATAAGACTCCGGTATTAATTTTTGTTAAATTAATTTAAGTATGTTTTTGTTTTTTGTATGCTCAACCTATCAAAACTGTAGGTACCTAGTACCTACCTACCTACCGCACTTTCACAATTTTTAAAGCCAAAAGTGTACTTATCCGCTACCATCATTTTATCGCCTGAAAATTATATTTGATGCCAAAACGTTTTGGCGTCCAGTTTAAAATATCTTTTAAGTCCCCTTACACCTTAAGCTGTCCAGCATGTAGTAGAGCCATTAAACAAATTCATATTTTTCTACTGGATTAAAGCAAGCCACTTGGTATGATTGTTCCTTAGGTTAAAATAAGCCGATAAAGAACCTGAACCGGGAGGGGGAGGGTCAAAGAGGTGCTCCGCCCGGCGCCGGCGGCGCGGCGTTACTTCAAAAAATATTACCACTCATTTGTAGCTACCAGGTTGAGTTTTGTATGGTTTTCGTATAATTCAACAACGAGAAGTTCATTTCTGGTATTTATTTTACACATTTATGTGCAATGGTTTTTTAAATAATCGCAAAAATATAAAATTGTAATCACAAATAAAAAACCTTTCAGCCTATATTTTTTATTTTAGAGACATATAAGTGTTAAAAAAAATTATAACTTAAGTACTTAGGTGTTTTCATATAAAATTATACTTAACACAAAAAAGTTTAATCCGTCGCGGCGGACGGATTATTTGTGAGAGAAGTAACCTTTTTTTATTTGAATCAGAGAATAATTTTAATCTGGTCCTTTTTATGATATCGAAGCGTTTACTTGCTTTCTAAGCTGTTTATTAATTTTATTTTTTTGGGTTTTTTCAAAGTCAAAGACCAGTAGTGGAGTGTCGTAAGACCAAAAAACGTCAAAACCTCGGAACCCGGTTCCACTGAAAGGGTTTTCGTGAAACATTTTTTATTACTTACATAATGATGTTCAGAGCGATAGCCCAGTTGGTAATGAGCCAGACTTGTGATCCGAAGGTCGCGGGTTCAAATCCTGGTGCGGGCCTGTACCACTAAATTCGTCTTTTCGGATTTATGTACGGATTACTAATTATCACTTGCTCAATGATGAAGGAAAACATCGTGATGAAACCCGCCCGTCCAAGAAAATTCATTTTCGAAAGACGAGCGGTCCACCAACCCGCATTGGGCCAGCGTGGTTGACTATGGCCTAAATCCCCTTCGGGTTTCGAAGGGAGGCCCGTGCCTTTCGGTGGGGATGTGTATGGGCTGGTAAGAAAAATGCTCAGATATTGTGAAAACTTACCTAAATGAGGTTACACGGAGTTCCCATGGGAACGAATTGTAGGGCGTCCATTTAATTGATATGTGAATTTGGAGTTTCAGTCGCAGCCCTCTATCTTTCAAACTACATACGCTCACGCCTATAATCCCTAACGGGGTAGGCAGAGCATCAGTGTTTCTAGAACCACTATATGCCACATTTGACACAAATTGTGAGGGCTATCAGATGGAACAAGTTAAACAACATTTTTAATAAAAAAATATTTTTAAAATTCCTTATGTACCAATTTACTTACCTACATTAACTTAAACTTATAATTATTTTATTATAAAAATATTAAGTATGTACGTACCTAACTTAAAAAGAATCGTTACCCTTTTTATTTGGTACGCCTATTCCATCAAGACTGTACTCCGAAATATCGAATTCACTATCATCCTTGTTGTCTGTAATTTTTTTTGGCTTGACAAAGGCTTTGTTGTTTGCTTTCGGAGGCGTTTCCTCCGATTCGTCTAAAATTGAGCTTCCGAGACTAGTATTACTGCCAGCCAGGCTAGAAGTCCTCATCATTTGTGCTGGCATAAGGTCCACTCCACCAGCCAAAGCGGTCGATGGAGTCACATTTCTTCGAGCTAGCTGGGATTCGATGGTTTCTCTCAGCTCCGCGATTTTTGGACTTGTCCGTGAAACTACTTGTATTTTAGTGTCGTTTTTCAAGGGTTCATTTTCAATGCTGAAACAAAACGATAGGCTGCTCGTCATATACACAAAAAACTACAGGGCTCGATAACAATAGATCAAAATTAGAAGCCGAAGAAAAAGATCAAATTTACCTCATTTTCGAAACTTACCTCGATATATCCCACTCTTCTCCATCCAAGTTTATTAAACCTAATTCAAATTTTTCATTGTCGTCTATAATCTCACTTTTTTCTGTAAGGCTTTGTGATGGTGATGCGCTCACCGATTTCATTTGTATTGCATCCATATCAAACAAGACTTTCTTCTTGTTAAGGGAAGAAGTGGAAGAAGCATTTTTTAAAACTCCTTTCGTTTGCTTAGGTATGTTCCCTTCGGATCCGATCTTTTTAATTTGAGCCTCTTCAAGTGAACCGATCTCCTCACTGCTGTTGTCCAATATTGGTGAATTTGGCACAGTCAGCTTATTTTCTTTCACCTTATATTCCAATATATTCCCAGCAGACTGAGAACGTAAAATATTGTCGGGGTTGCTAATCTTTTTGACTGAATTATTGTCGACATTGTTGGCAGAAGAAGGTCGACGAGCTGGAGATTTAATCAGGTTTTCAATAGATTTAGCTGATTGTTGAACAATAGCTGAGTTATAGTATTTGTGATCACTTTCCGATGTATCATCGTCGTCAGTATAGTCTAAACGAGTACTAATTTGCTTTTTGGTTACTAGAGGTTTCTCTCTATAAGTCGTTGCATTAGTTTGTAATACTTTTAATCTTGGTGATTGTGGGTTCACGGCAGTCTTAATAGGTGTTTTCAGTTTTGTCGGACTTGTCGGGGCAGAATCTGGTGGTGTTTTCAATAAGGACATTGCCTTTTTAGCTATTTCAGCACTAAGTTCTTTGCGTCTGGTTTTAACGTTAATTTCATTCGATTTTACTAATGACAAAGCCTTGTTCTTCACATTTGATATAACTGAAGTGATACTGAACGCTTTCGAAATTTTATTTGGTGAAACATAATCTTGAATATCTGTTTCTACCTTTTTATTCGGAGTATTAGAATCTAGGTAGGCCAGTATAGTATGTTTAAATTTTTGATAGTCTGGATTTTTCTGAAAGAAAGCAGTGTAGCAGTAGATCAAATTATGGCACAATATGAGAGTAAAGATGACCTTTATTCTAGGGACTTTCTTACACAAGTAAATTACCTTTGCTTTGGCTTCATGTTCCTGTTGTAATTTAATTTTTTGTTTTTGAAAATAACTTTTCGGCAGACTATGTTTCAAAGGGTCCACTCCTAAAGTCACTAAGCGACTGTTAACTTCTTCGGTTATTTTAGCACGTACTAACTTCATTGGACTGAAAAATAAAGTTTATCTCATGTTTTTATTTTATGCAAACTCGAGTAAGTAATTCACTTTCAAATTTTAAAAAAATCAATTTCCTTACCTTCCAGGAGAAATTATCGTACCGTTTCCGACTTTTGGTATTACGTTTGAATTTGTTCTTGCCTTTTCTTTCTTCTTCTTACGTTCCTTTTTCGTACAAACAGAAACTTCTTCGTCGTTATTTGTTTTTAGTCGTTTCTTACTATTGTCTAAAGTTTTTTTGCTAGCCTTATTAGTCTTATAACGCTTATTGGCTACCGATACTTTGTTTCTTCTTAAGGTATCGATTTCTTCCTTTAAATTTGATTCAATTTTGGGTGCTATCTCAATTTTTTCTACACTATCACTTGACATCTCGGAAGAACTCGTTGACTCTATATTTAGAAGTTCCTGTGCTTTGCGATGAAGATTTTCTAAAGTTTTATGATCAGCGACTGGCTTCGTTTTTTCTAACTTTCGTTTAACTTTAATGTTTTCGCTGTTAGATTTTGGCGATTGCATTTGGCTATTGGAAGGATTCTAAAATAAATTTAAAAAAAAAAAACAAAGTTATTCAAAATCACGTTACTTAAAACTGGAGGTGAGGCAGAGGCAGGTGATGCCTTTATCCTATCTATACGATAAAGGCATCACCTGCCTCACTTCCAGATGAAGGTCCTCCTATAGGATCGAAAAAAGCCCAATGCCGACTTTAAGTAACGTGAGTAAAACCGTATATAAATTATTATAAATTACGTGTAACACTCACAAAACGTTTATTAGTAAAATTTCACATAAAATACGTACTTTTTGTTCCGGCCTTGCCATATTATCACTTTCTTTGTTTTTCATGCTTTCCTCCAGCATTACTTGAAGTCTAGCAGAACGGACTCTTTCGGCTTCTGCTTGTGCACGTGCCTCTTTAGCTTCCAATGCGACGTCATTTAATTGTTGAAGCAATGCTTCATATTTTTTAGATTGTGCTTCTACGCGCTTAGCCCATAATGACAGTTTACTTTCTGCTTCTCTTTTTCGTTCCTTTTCCTCATTTTCTGTTGCCAGCTTCTGCAATAGATTTTGTATCATGATCATGATACTTACCTATCAACCTACAGCAAAAAATAATATAAATATCGTCTTTGATTGCATTTTAATAAGACATAAGTAGGTACCTACCGTATTACTCAATTCCTTTTTTAGAAAATTTATTTCTAAACCCTGTTGTTGTATGGTAGTATGCAATTTTTCAATCAAATTATGGTCAGTTTGAATTAGTTTCTCTTCCTCCTTGTTTTTGAAAGAATTGATAAGTTCCACAATTTGAGTGCGTAAGAGATTAATTTCTTTGTTATATTTATCGTGTTCTTCTTTTTTCCATTCCTCAATCTTATCCATCACGTTGTATTCAATGTTTGTGGCTACTTCAACATCTTTCTTTTTCACCTCCGTACTTTCTTTGGGAACTTCTTTATTAACCGCTGCTGTTTCAGTTTCCGTATTAGTTTCCGCTTCGAGCTTAGAAATAGTGGACAGGTTTTGGTTGTTGACTTGAATTAATATTTTTTCCATTTCTTTTAGCTTAGTTTTTAATTCCATTATTTCATCATTGAGTTTGGAATTTTCTTTCTCAGTGGAAGTATTTTGAAAATTGTCTGGCACATCCTTTTGTGGTATTTCCATGGAATTGGCATGGCGCCTAGACAAATGGCTTTTTAGGTAGAGTTGGTTTAAGAACACCTTATCACAATAACTGCACTTGTTATACTGCAGCTGCAACGCGTCTGTATTTGACGTCGAGGGAAATATATCGCCCTTATTGGCCAAAGTTTTTAAAATCATTGTTGCAATATTATCGTTTCCAAAAGGGAGTGGTGTTCTGTAGGTGTGTTTAGTCTTTCTTTTTATTCTCCTTAATTCTTCTTCCTTTTCTCGAAGACTTGACTTGGTTGTGTCTAGTTCCTGCAGATAATTTTTGATCAGTATTTTATTTATGGCAGCCTGTGAATCACATGAGTTTTTTTTAACCACGTTTTAGGCTGCCCTCCCCCGGTCTCCCACAATAAGATCATAAAACAATAAAATTAAGTTTAATGCGTATTTACTACACCAGAATGTTATTCCAGCTACATTGGTGCAATACACGACTTTCAATATTATTCCCCCTTTACTTACCATCGTGCATCGTGATCAATCATTACGTTATCCTGACCTCCTCCCTGTTCGAAACTTATGTATTTAATTAATTGTAAGGTTATAAAGAAACCAGGCTTTCGTAAGCCTTTTTTCTATACCTACCTGAGCAAGAGAATTAATCTCTTCTCGCAAAACATAGACGCTTCGGTCGAGGTATTGTCGACAAAACTGTTGGTACTCCACCGTTAGCTGAGCTAGACGGAACATTTTTATGACTCCTTCATCCAAAATACGGACATCAAATTCGGACTCCAAAACACAATGAAGTAACTAGAAGAACAAAAAGACTTATGAATTAGAAAGAAGAACAAAAGTATAATGGTAAAGAATAGTTAAAGTTTTCTGTGAGAAAGTAAAGCTATTTAATTATTTACGTCAGGCAAATGCTGTTCGATGAGGATGAATCTTCTGTCCTTAATTATGTTATCAATATCGATTAAACCTGAAACAATACCACAAACTATCAAGTTGCATCAAAAAGCAGACAGCAGCACGTCAGGTTACCTATTTGCACTTCGAAAGCCGGCGCGGCGCTATCACTACCAGCGAAATAAGGGCGACGTCAAGGTCAACATGTGTAGTAAAATATTTTTAAAAGAAAAAGCAAGTATTAACAAGAAAACTTAATCTAGACAACACGGCACGCTAATAATATCTTTAAAAAAAAAAGGTTAACAAGTATTATAGCGTGATGTGCTGCCGTGTGTACTACTATGACTAAAAATTGAGTCCCGGAAAAGAGCTTAAAATATATTTGAGGCGTTCTTTATACACAAGCGAGGCCGTGGCGCGTCGGTCAAAGCAATGTAAAATGAATCTTAATATGTAGCTACGGACTAAAGGTTTTTTTTCATCCGTCTCTCCGACTTCAGGCGGCGGATGTTACTTCGTGCTTATAAATTCTGATGTCAATAAATAATCTAGGTAAGTAATCAGAACCCGACGAGGTCATCATACAAAGTAGTCGCTTAGCTCTTTAATGAGGGGTTTTTCTTTATTTATTCTAAATATAATTAAAACAAAATACTAACGAATTTTATTCCAGTCGACGTGGTTACGGGATCGATGCAAGTTGAATACAAACCCTGCTTCCTCAGCTAGTTTTGGGAAGTGGTGGTGGAATTCGAAGGAACTCTTACACGCCATTGCCGTCGCCTTTGAGACTTTCGGGCATAACACTTACACTAAGTAGGTAATTTCATTTTGTTTACAATTCTCTGTTTTTATAACGAATTGTGTAAGTTTTTACTAGTGCCATTGAGTATAACAAAGAGAATTTAAATCACTGCGATAATACTTGTGGCAGAGTCCTTTTGTTTTGTTTTGCTCCAGTTCAGTTGCTAAGCAACGTGGCGACACCATAGAGAAAGTTTAATGAAAATTTCTAAAGTTTGCATGAAACCTCTTTTCTTCATTTAACAGATAGCTTTTTCACAGTCATCGTAGATATCCCTTGGAGCGTAACCAGACGTATCCCTTGGAGTGTAAGCAGAGGACATGACGATATATGGGGCAAAGTGGCGACACCAAAGAGATGAAAAGTTCTGAAGTTTGCATGAAACCTTCTCTTTTTTTCATTTAAATACAGATATTAGCTTCATTTTTTATCTAATCGCATAGTAGGTAGGTCGGTATCCGGTATCCATTGAAGTGTAAGTACGGCACGATGCAGGGCGAAGATGAGTTGGGTGCTACATTTTATTCAGGAACTTTTACTAAAACCAACATTCAAAACAGCGACTTTCAATGATTCAGAATTTATGGCATATAATTTTGAAGGACTTGACAAAAATTGAGCTGTGCGGGTGACTGCAGAAACTCTGTCAGTGATAAAAATAAACTTGCGACTATTAGGTATATTGACTCGGCGATAAAACTGCGACTTCATAAAAATCGAGAAGTGGCTGCCAGAAAATAGTAGCAAAAGATAGCAAGTAAACATTTGCTAAAATGATTGGGCTGCTAATAATAATAACTCGGCTGCCAAGGGTAGAAAAAAATGAATTTTGTCGCCAAAAAATTAATCTATTTGCCAATAAAATAAACTATTTTCATAGCTGCAAGTTTTTATTTTTTTTGACTATTAGTAACTTAGCCAATTAAATTATGAAAGCTAATTATATTTATTTGAGAACACAAATAGTTATATGTCGCTCAAATAAATATTTACGATCCATTTACTTTTACGTGTATTGGAAAATAGGGTTAATGTACGTTGAAATAAACTAAAATATTGATTTTTCTGTGGTCATAAACCACTTTGCTTGATATTTATTTCAAAGGTCCAAGTTACAGCGCTTGTTTCATCGTAGAGAATCTATCGTATTACCTATAACTAACAGGAGCAGTCTCATGGATAAAAGGGCGACCTAGCGGCACAGTTCATTTTATCATTTTTTTGTATTTTTTTTATGCCGTTGGTCGATGTTTAGAAGCAAGGTATAAGAAAAGTGTGCAACGTTCAACTCGATACACAAAACGTGAACTCAAAATACGCAGGGATATTAAAATATAAGCCTGAATATTTAGCACCTAGCCCACGCTCTGTGTTCAAGTTCATAACTTTGGACAATGTAAATGTTTGCGTATAAAAATAATAAATAACATCGCGTTGGCAGAATCGTATGTCCGAAAGGCAGGCAGCCGTGGTGGGTCGTCAGATATTGATGTGGTCTAAGCAGCTGGTTTCTCCTCGGAGACGGCGGTGGCACCTGACGCCACTGAACCGCCATCATCTGGTGATGCCTGGCACGATAGCGAGGGGAACCTCTGGTACAACGCAGCTCGGTATTTAGGATGGCTGAAAAAGAAATGTTTTTAGTAGTTAGTGCCATTTCTCTACATATTGGTACAAACAAATAATAATTTTACGTCCCATGTTTTGCAAATCCCTACCTGATGCCGTATACAATGGGATTGTAGACGGCATTAGCCTTGGCGAAGAGGGAGCCCCAGATAGTGGCCAGAGGGCTGATGGGCATGCTCTCGAAGACACCAGTGTAGTTGATTACCAGATAAGGAGTCCACGCCATGAACCATAGCGAAATAGTCATCAACGCAACCTGAAAAGTGAGTAACCAATAAATACTCATGCTATAATGCTTTCTCGATTTAGATATCTATCTTATATCACGCCCTAGGCACCAAAGGCTGATTAAAGATTCGTATGTGTTATGTTATGACACTATACATTTCTGATGCGGTTACCTTAGCCAATTTGCATTCAGCACTAGTGTTAGCTGCTTCGGATGACCTCAGAGAAGCAACGTTCATTTTCTTAGCTTGTTCCCTCATGGATTTCTCGTGAGCTGCTACGGCCTGGAATCAGAATTTTGATATCAATGGAAATTAAGGATGTTTTCGGACAAGAAAATTTGTCAAGAAACTTTTTCTGTTAGAGAATTTCTTTAGCTATACCTACAGCAGGAAAACGCTGCCAGCCTCCTGGTTACCTTGCTTCGTTACTTGAGGAGTTGTTTTATATTTGGACTAGTTTTATATTTGGATAAGTATAACATTTTATTTTAGTGTCTATGATTAAGTTCTTTTTAGATATTTGTTAAATTAGTCTTATTATTCTAAGATTTGTTATAAAATTGTTCTCACCTGAACAATGAAGAAGTAAGAGTAGATGATCAAGAACAGAGGCAAGAAATAGACAAAGACCGAGTAGACAAGGATGTAGCTTCGGCTGAACCAATCCTTGCTCAAATAGTCGGTTCCGCACGCGGTCATGTTGCCCTCTGGTACATATCTGCAAGAAGATGATCACCACACGATCAAAACTTAAGACAAGGGAAGAATTACTGAAGAAAACAAAGTCAATTCAAAACATGTTTTGCATCTTATTAATCATAGTATGATGGTTTGTTTTTTGCGAAAAACATGAGTAGGTATATTGTATATCAACCTATTCCATCCAAAGAACGGCGCCAAGGTCCAAGCAAGTGAGAAAGCCCAGATGCCGAGAATACGCAGAAGAGCTCCGTTGTTGGTCATAGGTTTGGCAGCGATGCCCTTTACAATGACATTGTATCGGTCGAAGGCAATCATCGTCATGGTCCAAATAGAAGCACAACCGAAAAGTGATCCCGCGCAAGCGTAGAGTTCACATGCTAAAGGACCTACAAAAACAAAAACGATTAGCCTATGTTATTTGACGAAATAAAACGAAGCTCTTCTGGGTGAGCTTGCTACATCCTCGACCACATCTTCACCCCTGGGCTAGATTGTGGTCAAGAGCAAACCCATCCGTTACAAAAAAAAACCAGCGAGAGTAATTTTTAAAGATAATTTTATAATATACGTACTCAAAGAGTTGTAGTGCAATTTCTTACTCTCGCATACCAATGTATCAATCTTTATTAAAGATTATGAAATAAGTACTTACCAAATACCCATGTTTCGTTGTAGCAATTTATAACCATAGCCGGAGACATGCAGCACATCATCAGGAAGTCTGAGAAAGCAAGATTGACGACTAGCAAATTCGAGGGTGTCTTCAAACTCTGTTGAACAATTTTTTTTTGTTAATTTAATGTATTTTTTACATAGAAACCACAATTGTTCACTGCAGCTTTAAAAATATATGTTTACCTTGGTAGACGAGAAAATGTATATAACCATGCCGTTGCCAGTGATAGAGATGAAGCCGAGGACGCCGATAGTAAATCCAAGAAGTCCGTGCCAAAGAGGGTTCATTGGTGGAAACTGATACCTGGAGGAATGATTTCGAACATTAGAAAGAATGATTCGTTACAAAAATATGCAAACTAACAGTTGTCAAAACAGTTACCAGTGTGGGTCGACCAAGTGTAACATATCTGGAGTTACTTTGTCTACGACGGTCTGGTTGGAAGCTCCATACGCCGCCACCTGTCCGCCCCACGCCTGCAGTGCCGCCATGCCTGGCCCGGGATCTAAACTTGCTAACGCCATCTTCTCTCGACTCCTGTTATCTGACTAACCTAATAAAAAATCCTTAGTATCTTGCATTCCAATCCAATTAACAGCAAAGAAACCTTGCAAATAATATGAATTTTAATTCAAGAATGCACTTAATCAATTTAGGTATGCCTTGCGGCCATGACTTACTTAAAATTTCCAGGGTAAGGGGAGTTCGCCCCGAGATGGTTACTACAAAAATACTGAAGAAAATCGGTGCACGAACTACTCCAGTCTTTAGTGTTGTATAACCAGTCCCGTGATGCGAGGGGAGCCCAGGCTGCGGAGGCTACTCGGCGTTCAACAACTGCCCGCGTCTTTTATAACTACACCCGAAGGATTAAAAACGACGTCATGTGAAGAAAATCAATATTCATAATGAGATATTGGTATCTAAGAAGGAAGAATACATTACATACTTACATACCATCTTAACAGGGAGGGCTTCTTTCTTGTTTATACTCGTAAATAATAAGGAGAGGGTGCTTTGAATACTTTTCTAAGTTAGTGGTGTCGATTGAAAGATCTTTACGAGTAAGTACTGACTGATTAGAAAGATACCTAATAAAAAGTAAGTATCCCTACTCCATAATAACTCCAAAGTTTTCCAAAAGGACCGGACTGCTAAGATACAAAATAGTGACTGCAAACTTTTAGCTATTATTTTAGATGGAGATTCCAGGGCCGCCAGACCTTACTTATTTTCTCATAAACCAAAAGTGTGGGAAATAGTAGTGCTAGTACGTAAAAGTAATGTATGAATACCAGCTAACCTGGGCCGGCGGCCAATTTTCAGCTATCAGGTTCTGAAGGTACTTCCAAAAATTACTCACTTGTCTTGAAGTCTGGCTGCTGATGTTTTATAGAATATAATTAATTAAATATAAAAATTAACGTTCAACACCGCCAGACACTCTCCGTCGGCTGTAATTTCTGCCAGACGCTTTACATTTCGCAAGTAAATTATGCGATTATACCTACAATCTGAGCCGTGATTTTTGTATATTATGATGTTCAGGGAACTAATACTTTTTAGGGTTCCGTAGTAATCTACGAACCCTTATAGTTTCGCCATGTCCGTCTGTCCGTCTGTCCGCGGGTTTCCTAAGAAACCCTTGGTACTACAGAGCTGAAACTTGGCATGATTATACATATGAATCACGCCGACAGAACTGTAGAGTAAAATCTTAGAAAATAAATTTTTTTCGGGTGTCTCCCATAGACGTGAAAGGGCGATGAATTTTTTTTTTCTCGCCAATATTTTTGAGTGGGGTGTCATAGGATAGCATATTAAAAGATAGAAGGGGTTTACTAAGAACGTTTTTCGATTCAGCACTCCGTTTGCGAAATATAAATTTTTAAAGTGAAAATGTTTGTCAAACACAGTTTGTCAAACCCCCCCTCTACCTGCTAAACGGTTGTTTCTAAAAATGTGGAAAAATTCACGTTGGTAGATTATATAACGAAATTAAAAGGAAAACTATCGCACATAACTTGGTCCTTCAAGTTTGCGAGTAATAGTCGACCAAGTGCCAAACACTGTTGGGATTAATAAGAATATATTTACTAATATAAGATCTTTGGTACTACAGAGCTGAAATTTGGCATGGTCATAGATATTGATTGCGCCGACAGATCTAAAATATAAAACTTTGGAAAAAACATTTTTTCGGGTGTTTCCCATACACGTGAAAGGGCGATGGATTTTTTTTTCTCGCCGATACCATCGAATTGAATGTCATAAGATAGATTTTTAAAATATAGAAGGGGTTTACTAAGAACGTTTTTCGATTCAGCACTCCGTTTGAGAAAAAAATATTTTTAAAGTGAATTTTTTTGTTAAAAACAAGTTTCCGGGGGGGACACTACCAGTTAAACAGTTGTTTCTAAAAATGTTAAAAAATTCAAGGTTATAGAATATACAACGAAATTAAAAGAAAAACTATCACACATAAGTTGGCCCTTCAAGTTTGCGAGTAATAGTCGACCAAACGTTTTTGGGATTAATAAGAATATGTTTACAAGGTTCCACGCTAAAAGTGAGGGGAGGTCGAAAGCCAAACTGTAACATATTGACATTTTAGGTGTCGTTAAATAGTTTTTTGGGGGTGTTAATTACGAAAATGACATCAAAATTATTTTAACAGCAGGTTGATATTATTTCTAACAGTAATATTGCCTTAAAAAAAAAACAACAAAAAAAATTCGCGCTCGCTTCGCTCGCGAAATTTATACTTACATTCGGTTGCATTTAGACCAAAACAAACATTATTTCAGAAATTACAAACTCTTTAATAATACATTTGTTTTTAGGGTTCCGTAGTAATCTACGAACCCTTATAGTTTCGCCATGTCTGTCTGTCCGCAGGTTTCCTAAGAAACCCTTGGTAGCACAGAGCTGAAATTTGGCATGGTCATACATACCTATTGATTGTGGTGACAAATCTAAAAAATAAAATGGTAGAAAAAAAATGTTTTCGTTTCCCATTAACGTGAATGGGCGATGGTTTTTTTTCTAGCCGATATCATCGAGTGCGTTATCATAGGATAGCTTTTTAAAAGATAGAAGGGGTTTACTACAAACGTTTTTCGATTCAGCAATCCGTTTAGGAAACATTAATTTTTATAATGAAAAAAAAAATGTGGAATAATTCACGAGGGTAGCATTTACGACGAAGTGTACCCTAATCCAAAATGGTTGACATACAAGGTTCCACGCTAAAAGTGAGGCGAGCCGAAAGCCAAGCTGTAACATATTGACACTTCAGGTGTCGTTTAATAGGTTTTTGTGGGTGCTAATTACGAAAACGACATTAAAAATATACACCTGCTTAGCTTGATATTATTATATTATTCCTTACAATAAAATTGTCGCAAAAAAAAAGTCGCGCTCGCTTCGCTCGCGCATTAAACACTTCCATTCTGTTATATTTAGGCCAAACTTTTTAATACATTTGTTTATGATATTAAGTATAGTATTTGGGGATTTTAACATAAACTATAATAATATGCTTGTAGAATTAAGAACCATGCTGCTACGGAACCCTACAATGCGCGTGGCCCGACACGCTCTTGGCCGGTTTTTATAGCATCCATACTTCAAGACAAGTGAGCAATTTTTGGAAGTACAGACAGCAGCACGTTAGGTTACCCATTTACACTATGAAAACCAGCGCTATTACGAGCGAGATAAGGGCTACGTCAAGGTCAACATGTATAGCCTGATGTGCTGTCGTGTGTACCTTCAGAACCTGGTAGCTGAAAATTGGCCGTCGGCCCAGGTTAGCTGGTATTCATACATTACTAGTACGTACTAGCAATACTATTTCCCACACATTTGGTTTATGAGAAAATAAGTAAGGTCTGGCGGCCCTGGGATCTTGGTCTATTTGGAAATCGAACAGTTTCAGCTTGACACAACGACGACGCTCGCTGGGCGCCATGCATACTACAAGACGAGAGGATTTCTATTACGCTTCCATCGAAATCAAAGGTAACTTACTTAGCCTTGAGTTTTTAGGTAGAGGTACCTGTATAGCCAGCATAAATATTTTCGGTTACATACATACGCTTACGCCTATAATCCCTAACGGGATAGGCAGAGCATCAGTAGTTCTTAGAACCACTTTGTGAGGGTTATGAGATGGAACAAGTTGTATAATGGTGAGAGATTGTCAGCCTTTCGCCCAATATACAACAAAACCCTCGCATCCCACTTACAGACACTGTATAGGTACCTGGGACGAGCAGGTAGCTGGCACATTCTAAGTTTTTCATTCACTCCCAATCCAGCATGGAAATGTTTTCGGTTCCTTTCAAAAAATGGCTTACGTCGGGCGCCAATTACCTACTTACCTCACTTTCACGTTTTGTTTTGGACCACGACAACAGATAAAACTAAAAATTTCATTTCGATGACCCTCTTAATTAAACATTAAATTGCAAGATGTAAAGTAGTTAACAAAGGCGCTCTTATCATTAATAGTGAACTATTCTAGGTGTGACTCAAAGGACCCACGACACAAGGGTTACCTTACAGTAGTGGGCCTTGAGTATAATAAAGTGAATAATATTCTAAATGTTCTACAAAATAGCTAATCTCTTTCAACATCTCGGGTGTTAAATTAGTCCATGAAACGGAACGACTTTTCACAAGGAACATAGGTCAAAATACGAAAAAAAATATTTTGATCTCCCATACAAAATGCGCTATACCTAGCTGATGAAGTTTGTATGGGAACTCAAAAATTTTTTTCGTATTTTGACCTATTTTCCTTGTGGAAAGTTGTTCAGTTTCATGGACTGATTATGTTAACCACCCGAGAGGTTGAAAGAGATTTACCTAAAGCCCTGTAGATATTTTGACTTCGAGACCGATGTACATACATACCTAAGTACCTAGACATATGGAAATCTCAATACAAACGCTTTCGAATGACTACGTATTGAGACGTAACAGCTGCCAACTCTTCCCAGGCAAACTGTAGAAGCCAGTATGTAAGTGGACGTGAGGTTTCACCGTAACGACGTGCGACAGGCCGACAACTGTCACCACTATACTCATGTTGCATAACCCTCACAACTCACAACGTGTGAACCACGTGACATTCTGCCTATCCCGTCAGGGATTAGCCTAATTTAGATAGTTAAACTGATCGACGATTAAAAACCCTGCCGCAATTAACATAATACGTCTCTGTGTTGTAGTAGGTATGTCTTACCTACGAACTAATATTGTTATGAGGCCACGGAGAAGCGCAAGTGAGCGCTAAGTGGATTATACTTATGGAGGTAGCAAGAACTGACTCATTTCCAGTCCTTCAACTTTGAGGAAGGTACTAGCAGGTTTCAGTTTTACAGACACAGACATTACAGGTTATCTAGGCAGGTATTCATAATTAAGTTAGGTGAAAACAAAATAAAAGAAAAAATTTAGTGATTTGATTTGATTGGATTATATTTGATTGCCTTTTCCTACACAAGGCATAAGTAGTTACTAAGGTTGCTTGGTATAAAATGCTTTCAAGCAATAAGGCCGCCTTGTTATGCACTAGGTAACTTGTTGTGTATTTTACGCACTTGTGTGCAAATAAGTATTACCTACTAATAGTTATTGGTTTCCAAAAAAGACTTGTAACCTATTTTTCTAATGATCTTGTGTTTCTACAATCGCAGTATCTATATTTGCTGTGGTTAGGTAAGAAAGTTGACTCGCATAAAATTTTAAGTTCTAATCTTCTTTCGTATTAGATTAGAATCATCTTTTCGCATAACTTTTTACGTGTAAAACTTTTTAAGTGTACGCTGCCACCCCTAGGTAGCGGCCTATACGGCTTATTGACAAATCCAGGACTGCTTACTGCATATGATGCCAGATATGGAATTTTCAGTTTTTTCAAAATGGCTCTATATGGCCAAGACTACAACATATCCAAAGAGCATCCAACCTGAGTGGTATACCTAAACTTCAAGGTGATCATCCAAAGGAGCCCCACTATGGAAGAATTAAATGTTGGCGGTCACTGATGAAACTTGCGGCAATCGATAGAGAAAAATATTACAAAACGAAAATGTTAATTGAAAAAATGTCGAAAGGTGTATACTTTCGGAGATATAGAGCTTTGAAAATGAAAAAAATATTAACTAATAAAAATATAATTTGAAGTCTTTACCTTCCCTACAGCATTATAAAACTATCCTACTTGTTTGAGCATGGAAAAGCATTTTTTTTTACTTTTATTATCATGTTTAGGTAGGTACAGTCAAGAGCACACTAAGCTTTACACTTTGAATCTCAGCCTATATTAGATATTTAAGGATGAAAAAGTATTTTAAAAGTAGGTAGTAACGTGTTTATTAGATAAGTAGGTACCTATTAAAATATCGTAAATCTAGCTACGCCCGGTCTTTTCAGTCAGGGATTATTAGGAATATCGTATGTCTAGGAAAAATATAAGAAGGTGTATTGCAACCAGGCTACATTCACACATAAACCCAGGACAATCGAGCAGCTGGAAGGCCAACATCCGACTTCCTCATGTTCTGCGGAAAATAATGATAAATGTTCTCGAAAGAGCCCGTCTTTGTGAGGCTGAAAAGGGTAGTCATTTAAGTGATGTAATGTTTAAAACCTAACTCAAAACTACCTCCATGACTGTTATTTTTATTATCTCATAATAATTAAGATGAATAAAAAAAATTGGAGCCTATTGCAACCGCGTCGTGAGTTTTACACCATCCTGTAATAGTATTGTCTATTATTTAAGTCTAGAACACCTTTTTGTAAAATGATCCTGTATTTGATTACCTTTTTATTTATTTAGTTTAAATAATCTATATATATAAAAATGGAACCCGATTTTCGTTGTCACGGCATCACGCGTGAACGGCTGGACCGATTTGGGTGATTCTTTTTTTGTTGTGTTCCTTATTGTCAGGAGAAGGTTCTTATGAAAGAAAAAAACTAAAAAAGTGCCACGGGAACGAAGTCCCGGGCGGAAAGCTAGTCAATTCATATAAATCTAAACGTAGTTTGATTGAAATACACCTACTTATATTATTCCTACATATGCGACATTCCTAACAATACCTAGTAAGACTGAAAAGACCGGGCTTAGCTACACTAAAGACTATATACTATAACGTACTATAACGAGAGGGGTAGTCGGGAGGATAAGAAAGGGCAAAGAGAGAATGACTTTTAGTTATTTTTTATAGGAAAGAACTATTCTGAAGTGAAGCTATAAGAAGACTGTGTCAAAATACCAGCATTGACCGTCAAAAGGAAGCTAATTGTTTTTTATCAAAAGGCTTTTCAAGTTAAGACGGATAACGACCTCTCTACGCAGTACCTACTTATCTAATAAACACAGTATTACTTTACAAATACTGTTTCATTCTCAAATATCTAATATAGGATAAGATTTAAAGTGTCAAGCTTAGCGTGCTCTTGACTTTACCTACCCAAACATGATAATAAAAGTAAAAAAAAAATGTTTTTCCATGCTCAAACAAGTACGATAGAGTTATCTATTGCTGTAAGGAAAGTAAAGACTGAAAATTATATTTTTGTTAGTCAATATTTTTTTCATTTTCAAAGCTCTATATCTCCGAAAGTATACATCTTTCGACATTTTTTCAATGAACACTTTCGTTTTGTAATATTTTTTTCTATCGATTGCCGCAAGTTTCATCAGTGGCCGCCAACATTCGATTTCTCCTTCGGGTGATCACCTTGAAGTTTAGGTATACCAGGCTTCATACAAATATGTTCGATGCTCTTTCATGCAAATCGTAAGGGGATAATCATGTTTTCGCATAAGTATAACTTTTTATTCATCATCTTTTTCGCTTAGCAATGGTTTTTAATATTTGACTTATTTTTTCTGTCTATGTTTGTCTATACTAAGTATACTGATATTATACAGGGCTTTAGGTAAGTCACTTTCAACCTCTCGGGTGGTAAACCAGTCCAAGAAACTGAACAAGTTTCCCAAGGAACAAAGGTCGGAATACGAAAATTTTTTTTTTAGTTCCCATACAAACTGCGTCAGCTGACAGCGCATTTTGTATGGGAAGTCAAATTTTTTTTTTTCATATTTCGACCTTTGTTCCTTGGGAAAGTTTTTCAGTTTCATGGACTGATTTACCACCCGAGAGGTTGAAAACTTGAAAGTGATTTACCTAAAGCCCTGTATAGAGGAAAGATTGATTGTTTGTTTGTTTGCTTTGAATAGGCTCCGAAACTACTGGACCGATTTGAAAAGTTCTTTCACCAGAATGGTACTACATTGTGCCTGAGTAACATAGGCTACTTAATTTTCCTGAATTTCCACGGGAACGAAGTCCTGGGCGGAATGCTAGTAATGTAATAAGTAAAATTTCGTATCTTCAAAAATGCTAGTTAGTGAGTACCCTTAGGACTTCAATTGAATCAAATTATGTTTGCCCTAAATAATGCACGCTAACCATTTACTGCTCTCTGTAATAATTTTTCATTTACATGCATTCAAGCAAGAGACAATAAAGGGTCTGCACAATATTAAAAGCGCTTGCACATCATTCTGTGAAAAAGAAAGATGTCAGTTTGACATTGACATTTGGTTTTTAGGTTTTTTTTGTAAATAAAAAGAAACTGCGCGCGCGCATTTTAACGTTTTTTCCATCGTTTTGCATATTAAAAGTCCTTGATTTAGTGAAATACCATGGATTTGGAAGGTCTGGCTATTAGTGACGACGAGGAGGAAGAAATAACGGCGGAGACTGTGCTAAAAACATTACAATCTGCTTGGCAAAATGAGCGTTTAGCACCAGAAATTCTACCTCACTGCAATGACATGGTTGAATGTATGTTGGGACAAATACAGCACATGGAGAAAAATATTAACAAATTACCTAAAACGGACCTTCGAGCTTCAATACACAAGATGGAACTGAGCAGAATAAAGTTCATAATATGTAATTACCTCAAAACTAGGTTGCACAAAATAGAAAAGTATTGTATTCCCATTTTAAATGAAGAGAAGCAAAGGATAGAGTCCGGTACTAATTACTTAACACCATCTGAGTACAAATACGCACAAGAATATCTGCTGAATATGGAGAACCATTTCAAAACTGTAGTATTAAATAAAGCACCTGATAACATGCAAAGTTTTGAGTTGAATAAAATGGCTGTGTATCCTAATCTACAAAGCCATATATTTTTAAAGGCTAGGGAAACAGTCAATGGAATAGTGCTAGAGGACCTGTTTGGAGATCAGGATGAGGAAATAGACTTGGAAGGTAAGTAAGTCTTCAATCAATTCTTGGTTATTATGATAAATGATAATAACATATGTATGTGTTGTCAAAAGTATTCTGTTTTCCTATAATATCTTTGGCACAGGATAGTTAGCTTACAAATGTATTTACTGAAAACTTGATATTTAGTTGTATTTAGAATAGGTACAGTCAAGAGCAGGTCACGCTTTACACTACCAGTTTAAGCTGAGCTCTGATTTATACTGCGCGCCAAACAATGCAGGGCCCGTCCAAAGTCCAAAGTGTCAAGCTTTACATGCTCTTTAGTGTACTAGAATAACATCTAGTAATTGAGGTAAGTAGTGTGGTATTAGAAAATTGTTTATTAGTTCCTTTGAGATTCTGTCATCATAACAAATCATGATATAATCTGCTAAATGACATGGCAGGAAATTAATTAACGTACATTACATACATATTTGTCACTGCAAGTTATTGAAAATATAAGTTAAGTATCTAAAACTTTTCCCTATTTCCTTTCAGAGGGCTCACAACACATACTGCGGTACAAACCGGTTGCAGATCTCGTAAAAAATGGAAAAGTCGAATTAATTTAAAGGTAATTAATAGTTTCAGTACAAGTAAACAGGAATTAACCCTTTGAACCCCATTTGAAACTAGAGTAAAAATCCATCACTTATATAAATATGTGATGTTATTAGTTTGGTTAATTAACAAATTGCACAAACTGAAGATGATATTTGGTGTTCAGATGGTAATGGTATTGTAATTGAGTAGTTTATTTAATTTAAAAGTAATGTTGTTATGGTGCCAAAATGTAGTTTTCTATAGTGCTTTATCTTGTAAAATGACATTATAATAGATCATTCTTGAATGCATGAGGTTAATAGTTAAACTGATTTTATGAAATCATTGTTCTGATTAAATGAAGTATTTTCTATCAACTCATCTAAACTTCATTAAAAAAATTGTGTTTCTAAGCTTCATTCTGTGATTCAAAATTATGCTTATTGAAGAAAGAATGGTACAAGTAAAAGAAAAACCTAAAACATAGTGATTATATGTTCCTTGAATAAACTCTTGAATAGTTGCTTAAGAAAACTTCTTGGTCATAATTGACAAAATATTTATAAACATTCAGGCATATACTTATTATAGGCATATTCAGAGTTCTTAATGATGCGGTGTGAAGGTACAAATTGAAATTAAAGAACTTTATTTTTTAATATTTATTTATCTGTTTACATGGATATTATAAATATCTGTAACATTCAACAATATCAAAATATTGATTAAGGCATTACTTTCATGTATAAGTACTTATCATATTATATATTAAATATTATAGGCACTTACATACACTGTTTTTAAGTCAACATGTAAATAAATGTAATATAACATTCACACTTGGAATGCCTATAATAAAATGCATTTTATACACTGGGCGTCAAAAATAAGTAGTACACTTTTCAAATTGCAATTACTCCTAAACTATAGTAGTTACACTTATGAAATAAAAAGCAGTTTATAGTAAACTTAACGAAGTTTATTAAAGTTATATTTTATTTGGCATGAATAAAGTTTCAAACTTAAAATTAAGATAAATACTAAAAAGTATCAATTTTTAACGATATGTCAACCACTTAATTTTCACGTTTTGGAACTTTTTCACAATTTAATAACTTGTGTTGCCGCCTCGGGCTCTAATTACAGCTTGGATCCGGTTTGGCATGCTGAACACTAAGTTTCGGAGGCGGTGTTGGGGAATATTTTCCCATTCTTCTATCAGCGCATGTTTTAGAGCCCTGAGTGTGGCAGGAGGTGGACTGCGCCTTCTGACTAGCCTCCCAAGCTCATCCCAGGCGTGTTCAATCGGGTTGAGATCTGGGCTTCTCGATGGCCAAGCCATCAAGTTGATGCCAACCTCCTGAATGTACTCTTGTACGTGGTGAGCAGTGTGTGGCCGGGCGTTATCATGCATTAGGATGGCTCCATCACCCATATTTATTAAATATGGCCCTGCATACTCGTTGAGGATCTCCGAGGCATATCTTTCACCAGTCAAAGTCCCATTTTCTATTACCACAAGCTCTGTGCGACTCTCTGAAGAGATACCAGCCCATACGTGTACAGAGCCCCCGCCATATTGGACTCTTTCCGAGATACAAGCTTGAATGTATCGCTCACCGGGTCGTCTGTAGACTCTCCGCCGTCCATCTGAAGTGTATAAAGAGAATCGAGACTCATCTGTGAATAAAACTCTAGCCCATTCTTCTTCGCCCCATTGTACGTGTTGACGGGCGTAGCGTAGTCTTGCTACGCGATGCTCTGTCTCAAGTTTGGGGCCATTTGCTGGTCTTAGAGGCTTCAGGTTAGCTTCAGCAAGTCTTCTTCTCACTGTACTCTCACTGATGTAGTCTGTTCGGGTCCGAAGAAGCTGTTGCTGAACCTCAACTGCATTAAGGTGTCGATTTCTTAACACAGTGGAAACAATAAAGCGATCTTCTCGGGTACTTGTGCACCTGGGTCTGCCATTACCTCGTCTCCTTAGATGGTTTCCAGTCTCTTCGTACCTTTGCTTTACTCGCTGAACCGTTCTTAAAGTTACACCCACCCTCCTTGCAGTACGACGCATACTGATGCCCACTTCGAGAAAAGCTAAGATTCTTGCACATTCTTCTGGTGAAAGAGGCATGATTAGTCAAATTTACTCTCTGAAGATACCTATGCTTTTCAATTACAATTGCTTTATCAGCAGCGAATGTGTCAAACACAAAAATCCTAAGTAAGACAACACCTTTCAACAGTTTAAAAAAAGTGTTTTTATTTATTCGTTTTTTTTAAAGTCAAGCATTATAAGTTCTTATAATGCATGAAGTTTTTATTGAATAAGATTAAATTTTCTTTTTAACCTTTTTTGTTTCAAAGGTCTAAGTTTTATAGTTTGGGAGAAATCGCAATTTTAAAACTGTACTACTTATTTTTGACGCCCAGTGTAGTTATAAGTACATAGTTACTATAAGTACAATAAATAAGTACCTTAAGTATATTGCAAGAGTATGTGTTTTGTCAGATATTAAAAGATCCATAACTTATTCTACATCACTGAAATTATAACAAAACATTTGGTCAATTCACTGCTCACAAATATAAATTCTATATCGATAGGTACATCAAAAATGAAATAGTACCTAGTACGAGGTTAGTAAGTACCATTTAAGTAATTCGAACTAGTCTACCTTAGTTTATGAATAATAGTCCAGGAAAATTACGGTGAGCTAGTATGGCGGAATGGATATAATAAGTAATAGCTGAATTTTTCTTTTTAAGAAATAAATTGTAATTCTAACTATCATTTTTTGATAGAATCCAACTAAAAATATTATTACTTATTAATTTATTTTTCCTTAGATTTTTTAGGTAAAACCAATAGCAAATTTTAAGTTTGTGTTTTGCGTGTTTCTGCAATCATAATAAAATCAAAGATAACCCACTGAAAAATACGTAGGTTTGTGTTAATTTGTTTAAGCTATTTCCAAAGATGAAGTCAGATTTAGTTATTTTCAAAAATAAAGTCATGCCTTTTGCGTAATTGATATATGATATCAAATTCTTTTCCCAAAAAAAAAGAATATAAGTTGGAATTATTTTATACATAATTTTTTGACATTATGTGTACGAATCTAATAGCTATTACTAATTAATGTTTTGCAAAACCGTAATTTTACTGAAACATAACACCTTCCAGGCTTAGGCATTTGCTTTTTCTTTGCTAGATTTGAGGCTGGTCGTCTGCGTCAACAAATCGTATATGTTGCGCGTGCGCCTTGCTGGCGAGCTCCCTTAGGCTTTGCTCTGATGCAGGACTCAGCTGTTTCACCATGCGGCTGAAGTAGCCGTCGGCCTTTTGTAGTAATTCATGTGGATGTCCACATTCCACTACTTGTCCTGCTTCCATGACCTGTAATAAAAATTATGAGAAATCACTGTAAAACTGACGACAATGTACAAGTTTATTACTAATTCTGAGACAAGTTGTGATCGTTCCTAGGTTCATAAGAAATTCATAATACTATCTGTGAAGTGGTGAACCGAACTACACTCGCGGCAGCGATGGCGCTATCTTGCATAAATCACAAAACTAATTTTATTTAGTATCTTATTCTTGCCTAAAAATACATTAAATTCATTTTTTTTGGGAGTAAAATTATGATTTATGATAAATCAACTTTTGACCAAAAATACGCCTAATCTGCATCTGATCTGTAAATTTCCTAAAACTTTCGTTTAAAGGGCAATTTTCGAGAAACCAATTACGTAATATAGAAGCTCGTTTAACAGTTAGTCTGCCTAAAGCATAGGGTCCTCTTAGGTAGTGTAATGAGTAGGAAACTTACAATAACACGATCCGAATCAGCGACAGTGTGTAGCCGATGCGCTACGGTGATCACTGTGCAGTTCGCGAAGTGTTTCCGAATAGATTTCTGTATGAGTGTATCCGTGCTGTAAACAAATATATGTATTTATTAACGTCTTAAAAAAGGCTTCAAAGTATTTTGAAGACAAAATTAACTTATTGACTGTTTTTTTTAATATTTCTTTAATACATTTTTTTCATGGTACATTTTATAGTTTTTATGGTTACCTAAAGTGGCATTGTTGGTTATCTTAACTTGAAAAAGGCTTACTTGGGATCCACATTAGCAGTCGCTTCGTCAAGAACAAGCAGTTTATTTCGTGCTAGCGCCGCTCGGGCTAGACAAAGCAGCTGTCTCTGTCCTGCACTAAAGTTGGATCCACCGGAAGCTACTTCCGCTGATAATGACTGCACCTGTTTTTTTAATTCCACCTAGAAAGAATTTAAGAATTGTGTTAACGAAATCTTCTCAAAACATGATTGACTTTTTTCTTCGTGAGCTACATTTACCTGTTCTAATGCTTGCCATATATCGGCGTCTGTATATTTGTCGAAAGGATCCATGTTGTATCTTAAACTAGCAGAAAATAAGACTGGTTCTTGAGGTATTATAGATATTTTGGCTCGGAGTTCTTTAAGTGCAATTTCACCTGTGTCGACATCATCAATGTAGACATGACCGTCAATCGGTGCTAATCTAAAGAGTGCTGATATTAGTGATGATTTTCCGGCGCCTGTACGGCCGACTACTCCTACCTAGAAATAAAGAAAATATGATGTATATGGGTTTAAAAAAATGTCATTAACATAAGTGCTTGTTTACGTTAATTCGCGGGCGTGGCCACGAAACATTAAACATAGGGCATAATTCAAATATCTGGGGCATCTTGTCACCGACGACCTCAAGGACCATGCGGACATTGAAAGGGAACGTAGGGCGCTGGCAGTCAGATGCAACATGTTGGCCCGCAGGTTTGCACGATGTAGTGAAAAGGTTAAAATAAGCCTGTTTAAAGCTTACTGCCAGGTTTTCTACACGTGCAGCCTGTGGACCAACTTTACGCAAAAGACCATTAGCGCCCTGCGAGTTCAATATAATAATGGATTCAGGATATTGATGGGGCTGCCCCGCTTCTGCAGCGCATCAGGTATGTTCGCGGACGCACGCACAGATGATTTCCATGCGATTGTGCGGAAGCGAGCTGCCTCGTTGCTCTGCAGGGTGCGGGCCAGCTCCAACTCTATCCTGAGTACCGTGGTGGCGAGATGTGACTCGGATATCATGCGCCACCTTACTAGAGTGTTGGTTGCATGAGGTGTTGAGAATGTATTATTATTTATTCCAATGTATTTAATTTCTATTATTATTCTATTTATTTTTTGACATTTGTAAAATACTAACATAGGTTAAGTTTTACTAACACATATGAGCCCCTGTAGCTTAAATTAAAAAATAATAATAATAATAATAATATGCCAACGTTCATAGGTGTAAGTAAATCCAACCCCGCCTGCTCCCTCGTGTTGTATTGTATGTGAACAAGCAATAAGAGAGCATTGAAGTGATAGCACTTACTTTCCAACCACTTTCAATGACAATGTTGAGGTTTTTTAGGACTGGCTCAGATTCCTCATCGTATCTTAAGTAAAGGTCCTTAAAGACCAATCGTGCTCTTTGAGGCCAGCTAGCGGGTGGTGACGGGCCGTCTGTCTTCTCTTGTGGCAGCGATGTGAACTGTTGTACTCGTTCTACGCTCGTCATTTGAGAGACTACTTCTGTAGCTTGCCTAACCCCGTGTTGAACCATATTTACAAGGATCAAGCCCTGACTTAGCGCTAAGCCTACATTACCGGATTTAGTCGTACCTGAAAATTTGATAACAAGTCAGATATTGGACTAAGTATACTCGTACAATTTCTAAATATATTTTCTAATAAAGAATAATTAAGTCAAAAAATATTCCTACCATCGTCAAGTAACAGAAACGTGTATGCAACAATGATGACATATGCTGCTGAAATCAAAGACAGCCAAATTCCAAAAGTCGTGTTCGTCACCAGTGTTAAGTACCTGCAGTATAAGACAAAAAACATTGTATATTGAATTCGAAAAGAATTTTGATGCGGTTTACTCATTCATCATCCAGTTATAAGTTTCTTACCAAGCAGCTGTATGAACGTCTTGTTTGTCATCAAATTGGACGAGAAGCAAATGTTGGGCCCCACAAGCTCGCACTGTCGGCAATCCAGCCATCGTGGCTGATACGTGAGAAAATACAGGACTGCGAGTCACTCCTTCCACTCTAACAAAGAGATTTTTTATCTATACTAATATGTATTTTAAAGAGGAAACATTTTTATTTTTGTATGTAACGAATAAACTTAAGAACTACTGGAGACGTATTTTTGAAACGATAGAATTCCAATTCGCATGAGGATCGCATACAAATCTTGTCAAAATACGTCTCCTGGACCGATTTCAAAAATTCTTTCACCATTAGGATATATCCCTGAGTAACATAGGCTAAATCATTTTCCCGAATTCCCACGGAAACGAAGTCCCGAGCGGAATGCTAGTGTAGTGCTCTTGAATTTTGATTTTAAAGTGGAATATTGTAATATTTTTTTTTTTTTTGCCAGAGGACTTTCGTTAATTTTAGAATACATTTTTGTGGTCACTAGTATTAATACTAAGTCATTTAAAAACAACGAAGTTGTCTAAACAAAGACTTTGGATTTCCTCATCCTGGAATTCTTATTAACATGCCTCCAAGTTTGATGGTATTCGTTGAAATAACTTCTATGTAGTTGAATTAATCCAACATAACTTACCTTTTAATAGCTTGTGCGGTGTTGAGATATATAATCGTCCACGCATACATAAGAACGCCGCAAACAGCTGTTGTCAACAACATAAAAGGACTGACGATTGCTACCATCACCAATATTCCAATCATTACCATGAATACCTGAAGAAGGAACATTTATTTCTCAAGTAGATTAATTTAAGGCTTGAACACTAATATTCAAGATGTTCTCCATAGAGATGAATACCTGAATACTATCCAAATACATCCTTGGTAGCACTTCATCCACAACTCCCATGTCTTTCGAGAATCTGTTGAGGATCCGTCCGGAAGGGTTCGTGTCGAAAAAGCGCATCGTTGCTGCGAGAATGTTACTGAACATCTTATTGTGCATTCTGATTGAACTCCTCATACATACCCATAGGAATAAAATAGACCTGAAATTTATCGAAACGAGAACCTTCATTAGTTTTATTGCCGACTGATGGCCAACAAAATGTTAATTCCAAGAAAGTTTTATAGAAATTCCTTACCTGCCCGTGGTAAGTATGATGCAACCTAAAATTCCTAAAGCCCAAATGTAAATGTAAAATGAATGATCCATTTCTTCATTTTCACTCGTTAGATCCTGCATAGTAAGAGCAGTTTTCATCATAAGCTGTATAACAGTTGTGTTTACTTTTTCTGTAGTATTACCATCTACTTCTGGGATGATGGTGGTGGTATCGTTGACATTTGATAATATATCACTGGTATTATTGAAATCACTAGTTTTGTTTCCTATGTGTTGTTTGTACCTTACTTCTACTATGTTCATCCTGGAAAATTTAAATAGTCTTAATAAATTGCTTTTGTATCACAAAAGATAACGACCGGTGTGACTACGTGCCATATAAACCATGGCGCACCTTTCAACGTGTCCTCTCTGGACGGTCTAAACGAGACAAATCAGAAGGCTGTAGAACTGACCATATTTAATGGTTTTGGTCTAAGTGTTCACCGACACGAAAAGAAAGAAAGAAGAAAAATCACAAAACACACCAAATATAAACTACTACCCACCAATAAGTGAGCCAAAGGTCGCCTAAAGAAGTGATGACTTGAGCCAACAAAATAGATAGAACCGTCAGTGAAAGCAGACCCCAACCACCGCCTGCTGAGAAGTACTTCTTATAAACAGACCGTGATACTCTTCCTGAAAATCGAAAGAAATTTTTTTTTGTAAACATCTCGAATATAAATGTACTGTACGGGTAGTTTCTTTGTTTGCCTATCGATGTTCTTTTTAATAAATTAAACGCGATAAATCGCATTTCATCTGTGTATATGGGGCGTATTCTTTAATACAATAATATACACGTTTTATCTGTGTATTCTTTAATTTACTTGGTTTTTTAGGGGGTGATAAACTTTATTGCGCTCTAAAACAAATAGAGTATAGTCATATTTTAATACAAACAATTTTATCAGGAGACAAAAGGCCTTTTACTAATGAAAGTTTTTTAGGGGGTGATAAAACTTTATTGCGCTCTAAAACAAATAGGGTATAATCATATATTAATACAAACAGTTTTATCAGGAGACAAAAGGCCTTTTAATAATGAAACTCATGGAGCACATAACCTATCTTATGTGAAACTGAACAACATTCCCCAAGAAACCCCACATGAAATTAACAAAAAAGAAAGATTTCTCATACTTAGGCAATACGCTGATCGCCGATCAAGTTGTTATGGTACCTAAGATGGACTTCTTTTTTTCAAATTTTGAGCTATGTTCCTTGAGGAAAAAAATTCAGTTTAGTTACGTTAGTACTATTATTTATTCTGTGGTTTAGTGGGCTGATTCACGTACTTAATTTCGCTACATTATTTAAAGTCATCCAATAGATAAGAATCTAAGAAGTCCCAAAAATCAGTATTGTGTCGTATGTTATTATTTGATTGACTACAAACCCCACCAAATGAAAACTTAACCACAGAATAAATAATAGTACTTAACTTCATAGTTACATAAAGAACACATTTGACTTTCTAGGTTAGTGGTATATTCTGAATGTATACCTTTTCCCATAAGTTCCTCTGTTTCTTCTGGCTCGTCTTGTTCATCTACATTTGCACCTCCCTCGTTTATCGTTATTGTGCTGGCGTGAGACTGAAATTGAATAGCTCATCACATCAGTACTCACTCGTCATTAAAGTACTTATATCGTGTTTCTGTCAGCTTTTCTATAGATATTCGATTTTGTCTGTATAGATGTACATCGCTAAATCTAAAGATAGGCTATAGCAAAAATCAATATAATACTCTGTTTAGCTATCATTCCTTCCTTATCGTGTAGATATAATCAATTAATCAAGTTTGTGGCGAACTTGAGTAGCCTAAACAACAATCATCGCTTACAAGTTTAATATAACATGAAAAGATTCCATTTTTTTATTACTTGCTTATATTTTGAGATTTTGGTTATTTCAATTAGTTTTTCTCAAATAGAATTGTTTATCGTAGACCATCTAATAATTATAAATAGTTCAATTAATAGCTTTGATAGTAAAAAGGCGTGACTCTTTCGCTTTGATATTTATTCTAGTGCCTATGTTATTTAGCTAATACCTGCTAACCTGAATAGACATTGTACGTTGTCGAACTAGTTGTTTGGCAACGATTTCTTCTTCTGACGGATCTTCTTCCTCTATTAGTTCTTCGAATAGCGGTGATCGAGATACCTCTTCGAAACTGCCTTGACATTCTATTTCACCCTGCAATGTTTGGATTGTGAAAATATTTTCATGTAGATTTTTCATAAATCGTTTCTATCTCTGCTGTTAACTTTTAATCCACGTAGATCTCTCACATGGTTTAATTATCGTCTTCCTGTTCCCATTCCGTCGATATCTGCTTTAAACTTTTAGTTACGTTACGTATACATTTATGTTATATTGTATGATAAAAGTTTCTCAAATTCTTTTAGAGATATTTTGTTTAGTTAGGATCATTTTTAGTGACATTGTGCAAATGTAATAAAATGTAATTTTTTTGTGTTTAGTGGATATCTTAGGATGATACCTAGGCCCAATAAACCTGTGAGATAGCTATCTTAAAACTAAGCTATACTTATTATTTGCTAACTGTAATAATTTTTCTGTATGAGTTACTTATGATTACGGATTGTATATGACGTATTAAATATAATTTTATGTAAAATTTCGGAGCCTGTTCAATGCAAACGAACAAACAATCAAATCTTTCTTCTTTATAATGTTAGTTTAGATAAAAAGTTTAAGTAACCGACTTCTAAATAGGAGGAGGTTCTATGTTCGACTGTATGTATCTTTTTTTTTAATTTCTTTTTTATGTATGTTCACCGATTTTTCCGCCATTTGTGGACCGATTTCAAAATTATTTTTTTGTTCGAAAGAGTATACTCTTTCCCATTGTCACCAAGTCAGGATCTGATGATGGAATCCCTGGAAAATCGAGGGCAACCCTTGAATTGAATAGGCACTTACAAATGTTTCTCATGTTATTTCTATTCTTTACTCTAAAAATTTTTTTAAGAAAAGTCGGTGCTAGGCCAAATAACCTTGATAGGCCATCGCCTTCACACCGACTTCGAACAGATCAGTAGGTATAACGTAGGGGATAAAATGATTATATCTTAATTTTTCGGTTTTTTGAAGTCGTTTTATATTTTTTCTTAAAAAGTTTATTAGATTTATCATAATTAAGATGCCTACGTATAAGCAGGTAAAATTGACTAGGAATTGCCATTAGTATTGCCCATGAACATGAACGGGGTAGTCAGAGCATTATGCGCTATAGGTAGTTCACAATGCATATTTCATTTTACCGAATTTAATTTACAGCCTTCTTTGGCTTTAACAAAATTGGATGACATATGGGATGACTTTAGATTAGTTAGCGAAACTTTAGAATGAAACTTAACAACTTTTCCCAAAAAACCTATAAAAAATCTCAAAAATAAATTTTCGACTTCTTGGGGAAAGTTATACAGGGCTTTAGGTAAATCGCTTTCAACCTCTCGGGTGGTAAATCAGTCCATGAAACTGAACAACTTTCCCAAGGAACAAAGGTCAAGATATGAAAAAAAAATTGATTTCCCATACAAACCGTATCAGCTGATGTCGCATTTTGTATGGGAAGTCAAATTTTTTTTTCATATTTCGACCTAATTTGTTCCTTGGGAAAGTTGTTCAGTTTCATGGACTGATTTACCACCCGAGAGGTTGAAAGCGATTTACCTAAAGCCCTGTATAACCCTCTGAATTTGTGAATAAATAAATAAAGGTTTAAATTGTTGTTGTTGACATGGTAATTTCAATTATTTGTGCAAATATTTTTTCCTTGTTTACGTTATCTGGTTAGACGAGGCGATGGGTCATATTGCGTTGATATTATATATCTAATGTAACTTACTCGCAAACACAGGCTAGCTTCAACGAGATAGGTGATTTTGTTCAAATTGATTTTTTTACATGGTTTTTCTAAAATGTAGGAATTCTAAAATTCGTTTTTAATAATAGTGGATAAGTATAATTTTGCCTAGTAAACATTTAAGTAATTTTTTTACCATTATGTTAAGTTCCGTGTGATATTAATCTATCAAACACTATTAAACATTGCCTAAATGTAACTGTTATCATAATTTTGACTTTAAACGAGTTAGCGAAACTTTAGGGCGTAATTCTCTACATGAAACTGAACAACTTTTCCCAAGAACCCATATGAAATTCCACACTAAAGCAATCAGCTAATTGCACAAATTGTATGCAGAGGCGAAATTTTTAATTTATATTTCGACCCATGTTTCTTGTTCCTGGGACAGTTGTTCAGATTAGTGGGCTGATTCACATCCTTAATTTTTGCCATCTAAAGTCACCCAATTAAATGGCTTAGGTGAACCTAGTGTGGTGCTACTTACGTTTCGTAAAATGACGACCTTGTCTGCCGGCCTGAGGTGATGCAGCTGATGGGTGACCAGAATGCGTGTGGAGTGACGCAGGAGGCCCATCACGCATTCTGTCATCAGGTGCTTGCCCACGTGCGTGTCCACTGCCGACAGCGGATCATCCAGGAGGTAGATATCTGCCTGTAGGACAAGTTTCGCGTCAGCGTAACCTCAATATGATGCTGTTACAAACAATCTACACACATATCTAGTTGAAGCTGTATTTGCTTTTGTTAGTGCCATGAATCAGGAATATAATAACTAGATTGTTTTAATAATATGTTAGTGCCTTGAATCAGGAATATAATAACTAGATTGTTTTAATAATATGGCTACAAAATCAACGTTATCGTAATTAATTTCTCGTAGGTCCCATAATGAGAGTTTCGTGAGAAGGTTGTTTCTAAAAAGTTACCAAGTTACCAATTGGTAGTTCTGTGTGGGATTACTAATCACCCAGTATACTGTATACCATACCAAGCCCTTATCTCTTTTATTTGCGATTATACATTCAGTTAAAATTAAAATTTTGTGGATATTCCTGAGAAATTTGCATGTGAAGCGTTCAGAGCTTGTTAACTCTTGCTGATAAAATGTGTTTTATTACTGTCTGTATAAACAGTCCTTGTCAGTCACTCCCTTCAGTTCGTATCGTTATTTATTTACTATGCTACCTCGTCCTTGGAACCGCGATAACGCGTAAAAAGGCGAGTGTCAAAAATCACAATAAATTCACAAGTCACAATATTTAGTTATTGTAGGAAATTTATATTTGTGTGATTGACGGAACGTATTTGGTATTTATAGGGTTACCGGAAATTCGACACATTCCCTTTAAGGGCTTAAAGTAGTGTTACACTCAGCGCCATCTATTGGATTTGCACCGTACTAAGAACCTTACTTGGTTTGTAATACATATTTAGTTCACGGTGCAACCAATAGATGGCTTGTATAAAGAACGCTGTAAACGAACATAGTTAATAAAGCGCACTGTAAACGCGTTTATAACGGCTTTATAAGCTCTGTACCGGGGGCTCTCGGCCTCTTTCGCTGCCAACCACAATAAACACTCTCTAAATTCGATCCAACATTTTCATTTCCCGGGTCCGCTAAGTAGAGCTAATTTGCGACATTTTTTTCCCCTAGCCGATAGTTATTCGTTTTTGAGATAATCGCGTTTTGTGTTTTTTTTGCTAAATGCCTATTTTTGACAAAAAAAGCTATGTAACTTAAAGCATTTCCTATTGTAATCTTTTTTTTATGCATAATCTGAAAGCTTACATCTCAACGGTTCCTAGAGATTATAATAAGCTGAAGTAGTACCAATAACCTTCATGTTGTGGACTTGGAATCGTGAGAGATTTAAAGGAAAAATCTTTGTAGTGCCAATTTGTCGTGAATTTGTGCAAAAGAAATTTATGGAATGTGTCGTGCAAATTACTTAATAAATGCCTTATTTCACTATCTTTCGAAAGTAATATAAATCTTTACAAAAAACTTTATAAAAAAAAGTTATAATTTGAAAAGGAACTTTCAGAACAGCAGTGGTTTTTTGTATGTACATGTGACTTTTCTAATTGGAGAGAAATGAAAATGGGCTAAAACTACTTATTAACTAACATAAAATTTAAAATCCTGCTTAAAATGCGAGCTGAAGTTCCTCATGCATGCAAGTAATCTCTTCGCTATGAGCTCTACTTTAACCCCTTGAAGGGAATGCATCGAATTTCCGGTAACCCTGTATAAAGATCTAACGTTTATTGGCCGGCGCAGTATATCTACATAGTGGCTCATGTCAAAATTATTTTATTTTCATTGAACTTGAAATGTTTTTTGCTTAAAATAAGTCAATAACATTTGTTTTTTTAACTCTTGTTGCGATTCGAATATATTTCGATACGACCGATGCGTTTTACGATCAATTTATCTCAAACTAAAAAATCTGCGTACGTATCACTACATACCTAGTATAAAACAAAGTCGCTTCCCGCAGTCTGTGTGTCTGTCTGTCCCTATGTATGCTTCGATCTTTAAAACTACGCAACGGATTTTGATGCGGTTTTTTTTAATAGATAGAGTGATTCAAGAGGAAGGTTTATATGTATAATACTTGCATTATTTAGTAGAGAAACACTGATAATTTTAGAGGTTTTTATATGGTGTCGTAAATAAACACATTTTTATGCGCTTACATTGCAAACGCTGGCTGAACCCTACGAGATAGATCAAAATAATGTACTACAGTATTGTACACCTTAAAAAGGTCTACAAAAAAGTCCGCGATGCTATATGTCTATCTCTTAGGGATAACCTAACCATTTTTTATCCTTTACTTTTTACGAGAAATAATGGCATATTTTTGAAGCGATTTTAAGCAATACAGCATTTATCCTTATCCAATTCAGGAGGTACCTTAAATACATTGTGCATTTAATATAGATCAATATGGCCCTTTAGAGCATGTAATCTAAATGAATATTTTCGAAGATATGACAGATTTAAAATGCAGGGACATAGCGGTTGATGAAATTTGGTACAGAGATAGATTAGACCTTGGGAAAGGACATAGGCTACATTTTATCTCACAACGGGCACGGTATAACCTGTAGTCCACGCGGGCGAAGCCGCGGGCGGAAAGCTAGTAAGAACTATTTAGACGTTTATTGAATACTCACACGTTTAGATAATATTGCATGTCAGTCAGATAATTATAGTGTGTGGCAATCATTAGTCAGATCCAGCACGCTAGTACATAATACTTCAATGGATCCAGCATGCGCAGTCATGGTCAGATCCACTGAAAAATGGAGTTAGTCTAGTCGGACAGTGAAAACCTATATTCATTTGTAGTATTGTCTCCTACCGAGGTTGGCTGCAGCGTATCAATGCAATAAAACAGAATTCTGTAACCTATCGAAATGTGGAGTATTAGATAAGAAATGGAATTCTCTGTCTGCGTCTGTATTTCCGGGCTCATACGAAACCAGAGTCTCTTTAACCCTTTTAGCGTCAAGAGTTTTCGTCAAAAACGCCCACCACGACATCAAACAAAAAAAAATGTCTTAGCGTATGGCGAACGCTTGGTGAACGATATTAAAGTAAAAAAAATAAAAAAAAATTCTGATATATCAGACTTTGGCGGCGAGGGCTCGAAACTTAAACGTCTGATAAATCAGACTTTGGCGGTGAAAAGGTTAAAGTTCGAGTTAATAGGAAATATAGACATCTTCTGGGTGAGCTTGCTACATCCTCGACCACATCTTCGCACCTGAGCTAGATTGTGGTCAAGAGCGAACCAATTCGTTATAAAAAAAAGTGAAGAGGAAGTACTTGTCTATAGCAGGCGCGTGCGAGTCCGATGCGCGCTCGTTGTCCTCCGCTGAGACTGATCCCGCGCTCACCCACCAGCGTCGAGTCTCCGCCGGGCAGCAACTCGAAATCACGCACCAGCGCACACGCCTTCACAACCTGACAAAAACAAAACGCTAATTACAGTTATTTCAGAAATAATGCCGTATAATCCGCCGTGTATCTTTATAATTATAGATGACCCTTCACAGCGGCCTTGACATTGTTTTATCGGTGAACATTTAAAAACTGCTGGGGATCACGTGAGGACTGAGCTTAGGATAACTTCGCGTTCGTAAACATTTCAAATGAAATGGCCTTCATACGCATCAAATTGATTTATTTTGTATTCCCGACTAGAGTACCTACCTACAGTAATGATCTTAGTCTTTATTTATTGACTGTTAAGCATTTTATTTTATTGGGAAGGTAAAATAAAATGTTATGTTAAGTCAATCCAATAATAACAGTAAACTTGATAGTAATACACATAATACAGCCGATCCACAAACAATAGAAACCGATTGCAAAACGATTGCATTAATTTCAGGATTTTCCTTGTTCACAACGAAAGGCGTACGTATACTCTTGCAGTCACTAGTATTAACTTCGTTGTGGTCTTGCACACAACGCGTAAATCATAAGTTTGTATATCTGAAGGTCGATGTTCTTGGGATGATGTGATGAAATCGATGACTTGCAAAAGTTGCCAGAGGTCAGGTGATCAAGTCGACTGATAATAAAACATGTTCCATTCAGCAGTTATTCTTATTATATTATAATTATTATAACATAGCATTTCTAGTTCAAAACAAATATAATATTTACCTTAATTTTACACTGTCACGAATCCAAAGATACACTAAACTGGTAAAGATAGTTTCATGAAACAAAAATAATCTTAAGTGGTTCATTTACACACCGTTTTTCTTATGCGTGATTACATATACACCTATGTTCTTTTGACTTCATGAAGCACTCAAGAGTCGTTTAGGAAATATCGTTGTCTAATATTTTTGCTAGTTATTTGTGACTAATTATTTTTGCCCGGGAGTGTGTTATTATGTAAACAAAACGATAATTAAAAACGAAAAACACGAAGGTTTAATTTAGCTGATTGTAGCGTCTGGGACGCAAGCGCAAGATTGCTAGCTTTTCATACGCGCTTGGAAAATAAGCCACAGATTAGTCCAGGGTTGATCTACCTATTCATCTCACCAAATTCCACCCAAATCTATTCAATTCTTAAATCGTGAAAGCGGAAAAACAAACTCGCAAACAAACTTTCGTTTTATCTACATCCCTACTAATATTATAAATGCGAAAGTAACTCTGTCTGTCTGTCTGTCTGTCTGTTACCTTTTCACGCCTAAACCGCTGAACCGATTTTGATGAATTTTGGTACAGAGATAGATTAGAGCCTGGGAAAGGACATAGGCTACATTTTATCCCACAGTTGGGCACGATATAACCTGTAGTCCACGCGGGCGGAGCCGCGGGCGGAAAGCTAGTATTTTATAATATTAGTGTGAAAATGATAAACTTACTTTTTGGTAATGTTTTCGATCGTAAGGTAAACCGAAGAGAATATTTTGTCGAACAGTACCGACAAACAGCCACGGTTCCTGGCTAGCATAAGCTATTCGGGCTCCACCCAGGGATACCGTTCCTTGTGACGGTTTTAACTCTCCAAGGATCAACTGCAGCAGTGAAGACTGAAAACATTATATCCAATAAAGCATTTAGATGAAAAGACTTAATACATCTTCTTAATTTCACTCCATTCGCGGTTTTGCGGCATATCTTTCAGTTCTCTATAAGTTGTCACTTCCACATTTTTTTTTCTTTCAACTGATCGCTGAATGGTTATTTGAATTCTAAAATGCATTTACCCACCTTTCCTGAACCAACAAGACCAACGATGCCAACGAATTCTCCAGGTTGTGCAGTGATTGATATGTTTCTCAAGGTTTCAACAATAGGATCCGGTACCCAACTTGCACTCACTCCCGCAAGCACAAGGCCTGTATGCTTTCTCTCTTTCTCAATTTCCTTTTCTACTCCGTTACTTATTTTGGTATATGCTTCTATGCTTTTCGCTGGTTCAAGTTCTTCTAGTTTTAGGAATTCCTGCGAAATGAAGTAGGTTCGCTTACTTAGCTTACTGAACTCACACAACGAGACTTTTAATCAGTAAGCAAACAAGATAATACAAAACTATGTTTATTAGAAATCGTAAGAGATCATCTCATATTTGAACTATGATTCTGGAATGGCCTAATGTCTTATTCGTGTGGCGCTTACCTCAATTCGTTTGACAGAGACCCTAGTTTCTGCAAGAAATGCTAGAGCCATTGGGAAGTAAATATTGCAGGCTAGTTGCAGCAGATTGAAGTACTGGACCAATGAGAAGGTGATTCCGGAACGGATGTGGCCGCCCATGACCACAAAGGCTACTACTGCCGCAAACAAGATAAACCTTTCGGTAAACACCATCAGAGCAGTTGAGAATCCCTTGATCATACTAGTCCGCATTATGAAGTGCACTTCCAATCTGTGAAAATAAACATAGTCTTGTCTTACAAAAAGACCTTCGTCTCGAGTGACTACCAACATTAGTGACATTAGTGACTGAACAAAAGATTTAATTATTTAAGAATATGGTAATCTACATAATTTTTAGTATTTCATTCTTAGCATTAGTTTATTTAAAATTATCTCAAAAAATCTTAGGCTTCAGTAGGCAACTAGGTGTGTGGTTTTAAGCTGTCATTGAGAGCTGATACTTACTTGCGGAGTTTGTGAACAAGTTTCTCGAAGGGTTTCTCCCAGGCGTACATCTTGATGACCTGGACACCGCTGACCAGCTCACTCATGACCTTCACCCTCTCATCCGTCCGTTTTGCAATTTTACCTCGTTGGACACCCTGACGCTTACTCAGGTATGCTAAAATATCCAAAATAAACATGTTAGTTGTAGTGAATAAAGTTTTTATCTGTAAGTACTTAAATAGGTGTTTGCTTTCATTCACATTATAAAAGATACCTATTTATATTAGGTAAGTGACTGTACTTTGACTGTGTGCAAGCACTTTGTTTTAATTTTCAACCCCAAACGAAAAAAAGAGTTTTATAAGTTTGACGTGTGTCTGGCTGTCTGTGTATCTGTATGTCTATGTGTCTGTCTGTGGTATCGTAGCTCCTAAACGATTTTGATTCGTTTTTATTCAAAATTGATTCGTTTGCTTATAGATTGTATTATAATATAATCTATGAATGTAGGGGGTGATACAACATTTTTAATTTTAAATTGTCTGGAATTGTGTTAGTTGAATAAAATCATTCTAAAATACTGACTAGGTAGATTATTAAAGTAATGACTGCTTGTGCAAAGGACATCACTATCACTTCTAGACGGAGATCCCAGAGCCGCCATACCTTACTTATTTTCTAATTAACCAAATGTGTGGGAAATAGTAGTGCTAGTAAGTACTAGTAACGTATGAATACCAGCTAACCTGGGCTGACGGTCAATTTTCAGCTACCAGGTTCTGAATGTACTTCCAAAAATTACTCACTTGTCTTGAAGTCTGGCTGCTGATATCTTATAGAATATAATTCATTAAATATAAAAAAAAAAATTATCAACACCGCCAGACACTCCGTCTGGCGGCCCTGGGATCTTATTCTATACATAGTATAAAACAAAGTCGCTTCCCGCTGTCTGTCTGTCCCTAGTATACTTAGATCTTAAAAACTACGCAACGGATTTTGATGTGGTTTTTTTAAATAGATAAAGTGATTCAAGAGGAAGTTTTATATGTATAATACATGCATAATATAGTAGAGAATACTGATAATTTTAGAGGTTTCTATTGTGATGTCGTAAATGAACACATTCTTTAGCGCTTACATTGCAAACGCTGGCTGAACTCTACGAGATAGATCAAAGTAATGATAGATCAAAGTTGTAAATACACCTTGAAAAGGTCAATAAAAAAGCCCGCAATGGTATATGTCTATCTCTTAGGTATAACACACAATAACCATTTTTTATTCTTTACTTTTTACGAGAAATAATGGCTTATTTACGAAGCGATTTTTAGCAATACAGCAATAATCCTTATCCAATTAAGTACCGTAATTAAGGCCTTAAGGCCGCTTCTGCGCTTTTTTGTTTAGTTAAGTAGGTATGTAAAACTTTTTTTTTGTGACTGTGTGCAATAAAGAATTTCTATCTATCTAAGTATCTTAAATACATTGTGCATTTAATATAGATTAATATGGGTCTTTACAGCATGTAATTGAAATGAATATTTTCGAAGATATGATAGATTTAAAATGCAGGGACATATAGCGATTGCGGCGGTACCGGCCGGGGGCTGACCGATTTTTTCGTAGGTTGACCTATGTTCCTTTGGGATAGTTGTTCATTTTCATGGACTGATAAGCACCCGAAAGGTTGAAAGAGATTTACCTAAAGCCCTGTATACAATAAAAAAGGTTTAAAATCTAACTCTTTAATTTAGTACGAGACAAGTTTATTTGCCGCTAAATTATATCAATTAAACCAACTCAGAATTAACATTAATCATATTCCTGAATATTTAAAATTATAATTTAATAAATTAATAAAAAAAATAACCCGACTGCTTAGTAAAAACTGAAAAGAAAAAAAAACAAGTAACTTCAGTAGTCGAGACTTTTGTTATTGAATATTATTGAATAACATAGCGGGTTTAAGAGTCGGGACCACCTCCGGCCGCGATCGCAACCGCGGTTCGTAACCAGTTGCGAATCCGTGTGGCTCAGGCCAGCAGACCCACGGAACTTAAATAATGAATTTAGGTTTAGGTATTCTATGTATGCCAATGTATAATGCCTTTCTGGTGCCTATTGATGCCAAAAGAACCATATCTAGTGGCATCATAGTTTAAGAAATATAGGTCGTTGTTTGTGGGTTGCTGATATCAGCCCAGCAGACCCACCTTTCGTACACGGAAACGGCTAAAGTTAGAGACATGGTTCTACTTCTAAGGTTTTTTTATTTTTTTAATTTATTTTATTTTACACTTTTTAGTTAGGGTCAGATATTTATATTTGTTTATTTATTTTCTCATTAAGTAGTTGTATATAATACCTATATCTCGCTTAAAATTAAACGATTTCCGCATTAAAAGCCTATACTGGGTGAAAAAGAACCTCCTAGCTATATTCAAAATCCTGAACCAGTATCACTCAAAGAACACATTTATGAAAAAAAATATTTTTTTTTAGATATTTTTTCAATGGGAATAAGTACCTACTTAGTTCATTTTTTGCCTGAACGTAGACATTACCCCTACACCAGGCACGTGAGGGGTGCGGGTAGCGCTCGGGGGTACACCCGAGTGGTGTCTTCGTTTAGGAAAAACCCCCCCCCCCCAAAAAAAAAAAGTGTTCAGTAAGTGATACTGGTTCAGGATTTTCAATAAAGCTTGTAGGTTCTTTTTCAACCTGTATTTGAGTGAAAATCGTTACTAACCAACTTTAAATCTTTATAGATCCTAAACGGTAATTCTGATTGAAAAACCATATGAGAACCTGTAAATGATTTTTAAATACCTATTCATTTATTCGATACCCCACTTGAGATAGTTTGTCGAACTATTTAATTTTTTTCTTTTTCACATTATGGCGTCCAAAATCGGCCATTTTGATTTCTCCAAATTTTTATACTTTCTATGACACTCGCGCCGTTATGACGAATCCAACGACGTATCATTTATCACAATTGGCCCACGCGTTTGGTCTAAATAGTGCCTCAAAGGTACAAACCCACATACATACATAGACTGATAAATATATTACCCTGCTTTGCGTCGCGCAGTCGGGTAAAAAGCTATTATTTTTCTGTTTATTACAATATAGGGTTGCCTTATTTAAATCTGGCTGCAAATAAGGGTTGCCTGCTGCTAAAGATCCGGCTGCAAAATCGGTGCGCTCATAGATTTTTTACTAAAATCCCAATTTTTACGTGCCTGTTTATGATTAGGAGAATATATAACGACTAAAATGCTTGTCAAAATCTGGCCGCTAGTATTTTTAATTAATTTTTTTTTAATTGAACGAAAGATCATATTTCGTTCACTTATTTTTTAAATAAAATGTCATCCACTTCATGGCAATATACCATGTAATAAAGACTTTGAAAAATCACGGTTGCCGCTGCGCACTTGGCCGCACGTCTTTGCAGCCAAGTGTAAACAGATTTGGTATAGTATTTCGTTCATCTATGATATATATATCAAATTAAAGCCAATTTTTTTCTGTTAAAATATTTCGTTCACTTGTTTTTTAAATAAAATGTCATCCTTTTTAATTAAAAATACTAGCGGCCAGATTTTGATAAACAACCTAGTAGATATACAGGGCTTTAGGTAACTCTCTTTCAACCACTCGGGTGGTTAATCAGTTCATGAAACTAAACAACTTTCCCAAGGAACATAGGTCAAAAAATACGAAAAAAAAATTTTGATCTCCCATACAAAATGCGCTATATGCTGATGAAGTTTGCATGAGACCTCAACATTTTTTTTTCGTATTTTGACCTATGTTCCTTGGGAAAGTTGTTCAGTTTCATGGACTGATTAACCACCCGAGAGGTTGAAAGAGATTTACCTAAAGCCCTGTATATTCTTCTAATCATAAATATAGGTAAAAATTAGATTTTTAGCAAAAACTCGATAAGAGTAATGATTCTGCAGCCGGATCTTAGACTTCAACTGATTGACAGGACTCAGGACAGCCAGGTAGATTTGTTTCTCTTTGCGAGCGAATAAGCAAGATAGACGTACGCAGTGAAAGAGTGAAACAGACAGATTGAGTTGCGTCATTACTTGGACTAACAGTTTTGCCAAACACCACCACCGGCTAGTTAACAGAATTGCTCTTAATTTAGTTACTCAAATGGAAAACAGAAAACTAGTCTGATTCCTATGTTACGATATTGGATCACTCAGTATCGGAAATATAATATCAGAACTATTATTCCGAGATTCCAATATTACGATATTCCGAGATTCCGATATTCATGCTCGAAGTCCAACTCACTCTTGACTGTTTTTCATATTTTTTTAATTAACGTAAAGTATGTTTGAAATGTTTACAAAGTTTGAGGTGGATGTATTATATTGTTTTTGAAATACAGCAGTTACAAAAGTTGTTAAAAAAATTGCGATATTTTGAACGTTTATCGTATGTAGCTTGAGCTTGAGTTTAATTTTATTATATTTCACTAGAGTTACCATCATAATACATATTTAATGAAAATTTGAACAGGCTCTCTAAAATAGATTGAAAGATAGAGGGCTGCGACTGAAACACGTAACGTACATTATCAACTAGTGTACGCCCTACAATTCGTTTCCATGGAAACTCCGTGTAATATCTTTTAGGTAAGCTTCTACAATATTTGAAGATCATCTTTGTCAGTGGGTAAAGAATTCCGACTCTTCTTTTGTATGGGCATTCCTAAATACCAGATATAACTGAGATTGGCAAATTTTGAGAGGTAAACTTTATTATTTATACCTCCAAAGTGCAATAAAAAAGTTTCACGAAAATTCATTTAAAGTACTAAATATAAAATATTGTTGACAGTAAATCTGATAATAGACCAGACAAAAACAATAAAGTACGGAGCTATCTGAATTCAAATTGTTGTAGGCGATAAATCTAATAATTCATAGATATCTAGTTCGTGTGCATTCGAAAAATCAATGATTGCCGAAACACAGCAAAAAGCACTGTAGACCAGTGGCGTGCATTCCATACAAGCAGAAAAGCAGTGCCTACCCTAGGGTTTTCAAGGCAAAAAAATACAAAAATAAATATTATAATTTACACCAACGATCACAGATCTTTGTGAAACGAATAAACATTTTCCGAAATGACGTCATCTACATTTCTTTACCGACCTTTAACTTTTCAAAACAGCGCCATCTAAACTTCTAATACTGAACTAGTAAGAGCCCTCGTAGGAGCGCGGATTGATTATTCGTTAAAAGCACTCGTTTGAAATGCCTTTTTTGTCGATGTTTTGTGTTGTAATGGGGGCTTCTGATTGGCTGTTTCGTCTACCCCGCCAAAAATTTACGAACTGATTGTATGGAGAAAAAAGCTCTGCCTATAAAGCGATGCTACCAAATTGAGAAGTGTCAATATTCGGTAAGTTTGAAAGAGCTGTTATAGATTTTTAATTTTGCGGATTTTTTTCTTATTGGATGCATTCAGCCATATTGGTATTGGTTTGTTTTTGTTTTGCAACTACGTAGGTACGAAAACTTTTGCAAATTATTGTTTTATCAGTTTATAGTGTTTGTAAGACATTTGTTTAGAACAAAATGAGCGCAATAAGTTGTGAAAAGTGTGGTGATGATGTTTGTTTGCCGAAACTGCGTGATTTTTCTTGTTTACCTTTTCAAGGAAAAGTAAACTACTTATCGCAAAAGGCCGATGCATGGATTTGACGCAAAAAAAGGTACCGCAGTAAGATATTTTAATACTAAAATATACAATACCTATTCATAATTGGCTCACGGGTTGTGTGCATACTAACCGCTTAAGTATTTTGTTTTCCAGCAGGTCAGAGGGTCATCTTAGGGGCGGAATCATTTTGTTTTCAAACTGTTATAAAAAAGGTTTAATTTTGATTTTAATAACAGGTTATTTTGATTTTAATAACCTTAATACAGCGATTAAAAAGCATGAGCTTTCTAAAAAACATCTCAAAGATACGTTGAAAGTTTTCCCGTTTAGCAAAAGTCGCATAGAAACGAGTTTGAGCGGTCAATTAAAACTAGACAAGTTCACTGCCTACCCTGCCTAAAATGTCTATGCACGCCACTGCTGTAGACCCTGGTACTGTGTGATTGGCTGTTTAGACTTGCTACAAACAGTTTACTGTTGAATAACAAACAAATAAAAAATCGTAAGTATGTAGTCTCATTACATTCCACACATACTCATACGCTCACGCTTATAAACCCTATCGGGTAAGGCGGAGCATCAGTGGCTCTAGAACTACTTGATGCCACGTTTGACATAAATTCTAAAGGTTATTAGATGAAAAAAAAAATCATTTATTATTATTAGATGAAACATGATGTATGAGAGAATTTGTCAGCCTTTCGCCCACGATACAGCAAAACTCTCGAGTCTCATTTACTAAAAGCCTGGAAAGAGTTGGCAGCTGGTAGGTACATTCTAAGTTTTTCTTTCACTCCCAGTCTAGCGTGGAAGTTCATTGCCCAAATAATATCGCTCACCTAAGATAATTCTAATCACGATTTACCGATTAACGAAGTGCGTACGTCTCCGATTATTTCCTTACCTTGCACAATAACAGACTGAAGGACCATGACGGCCAATGCAGCCAGCGTAGCCCAAGCAATGTGCTGCCATACTAAATAAGAGACCACGGGCACCACGATTGGCATCACCCAAATGTAGTGCAAGAACATAGCGACCATGTCGAACCGCATCACGTCGTTTGACATCAAATTTATCACTTGTCCTGGAGCAGTTTTATTTGAACCCGCGCGATTAAGTCTTAAAATCTGAAAATAAGAAGTGGTGATTCATAAATAGGATGGAAAATTAAAGCATCTTCCTCTACCGACTTACTTAGAACTCTCCCCTTGCCTATTCTTTAAATAACTGCGTATTATACAAGTTATCTATATAAATACTAGCAATGGCATTAGGGTATTTCAGTTTTATAAATTCATGGACTGATTAACCACCCGAGAGGTTGAAAGAGATTTACCTAAAGCCCTGTTTACAAAGTTAGATTTGTCATTAGGTCATCTTCTTGATAACAGTTAGCACTTTGCACGCGGATAACGAACTACATTTATACGTGAAATGAAAATCTCCGACGTGCAAAGTGTTAAGTAGGTAGATGAGTTATGATAACCTCGTTTTAACTAGGTCTTGTTTAAGGTAGATAGTTGATATCCATTTTCGATGTAAAACCTGAACTCGATTGAGATATATAACAGAAGAGAGTCTATAACTGCGACTGAATTGTAAAAAATATAGTTTACAATAATTTTAAGGGAAAGAAAAATGTTCGGCGCGAATGGGAATAGAGCTCCAGGGGATTTAATCCTGGGGTCGTGGGTTCAAGTCCTATTCGCGCCGAAGATTTTTCTTTCCCTAAAAACTATTTGTGAATATCCCTCACACGGGTAAGCGTTTTATAAATACGATTTTGCTATTTCTATAAAGCCTTACCTTTCTGTAAAGTAGCGAACAACATGCTATTCGAACTCTCATACCAACGCCACCTTGACTTAGCATTAAATGGTTCATTATCAAGGCGGTACTGATACTTAATGCGTTCATAACGAAATTGTAAATGTGTGCATTTCTGTATGTTTCCGAAGTTTTCTCTCCGGCAAAATATCCTATAAATAAACCCAGCGTGTACGGGATCAAAGGCCTGCAATAAGAAAACGCGTTTTTAAAATGGAAATAACTATAAAATATTAAAAAGAAAAATAGCTAAGTAGGTAAATTCTATTGGTTAAAAAAATTGTCATACCAAACAAATACGAAGAGTATTCCAGCCATAAATCCACACATCATGTATTCCAGCCAGAAGGATCGCACGATTGCTTTAGACAGCGATGGTTTATAGCCTTTGCGATCTGCAACTTGTATTTCATTATGCCATGCTTCTTCTAGTCTATCTCCAAGCCGCCCAGACCGGTCTCCACTTCGGGCTGCCCATAAGTCCTCTACCGTGAGCCCCTGTTTGAACCCTCTTTTAAATAGGCTGAAGCTCCATCTGTGGACAAACATACAAAACATTTGGGTGCTTTAATCTCATGGTTAAGCATGGTCTCAGCAGTAACTGAACCAGGGCCGCGATTCTGTGACTTCAGTTGTGTGTCGATGGAATGGTCGCCATTTTATCCGTTCAGGTGGCGTAATTGAGAACTATCCAAATTTCATACAACTAATGACGGCTGCTTTGACTGGTGGCGCAACCGCAAACTGAATTTTCAGTTGCTAGGTAAAGTTAGGTAGCAACTTAACGTGCCAAACGTTTGGTTGGCAGTGACGTTGCTGGTCAGCAAATATATGAAAATTAAATAGGTAGTTTTTCAAGTTCGCCACCTGAACAGATAAAATGGCCTCCATTTCATCGACACACGACTGAAGTTACAGAATCGGGGCCCAGGAGTTAGTTTTAGGCAGTACGAAGAAATTTCTGACGTATTTAACCAAACAAATACTGTCAAGAAAATCGGCCAAAACCAACATCATATCTTAACGTTAACGGGTATTCCGAAACAGGGAGTCTTTTTGTAGGTGACTCAGCCTACATGCTACAATATCACAACCTAACTAAGAAACATCCGCAAAGTACTTTAATCATCACGTTTTCTCGTGCGGGATCTGGATCGAGATATATTTTTTACACCAATCTCAAGATAAATTTACTCAGTTCAGTATTTTCAGTGCATCTTTAAGGGGTAGGTAATTTAAAATGTTTAAATCCTTCCAAGACGCGAGCTATTTTAGTATGTAACAAACGCACCTATATTTCACTCTACCTATACCACATCCATAAGCATATGTTTTTATTACAATTTCTTACAATATTATATAAGTAGTTCAAATAAAGTAGGTACGTAGGTAGAGGTAACCTTTTATTAACATTGCTTTCATCCGTTGACATCGTTACATCTACATATCGATGTCCAATAACAATGAAATCATCCGTTTGTAGAGTTATCACACCACACAGACACAGACAGACCAAAGACGATCATAAAATCATATAATGACAACAAATACAATGAATTTAGAACAAAGTGCTTTAAGAATTACAAGACAAAAGACTAAGTAATTAATATATATATACAAAGCTAAAATCTATTGAATAATACGAAAGATAGGTCACGGACGCATAAGGTCAAAGACAAAAGTCAATAACTCGCAACGATTTAAACTTAGGGTCAGCTCACACCGCGACGCGATGCCGACGTTGCGAATAGAGCTACTCAAAATTGAACTTTATTTATTACATGAAAAGATAAACATTTAATTGTGAGAACGCCGCGGCGCGTGGTGCGACATGTTCTAAAATCTCACCGGTAATAATTAATAAAGTTCAATTTTGAGTGACTCTTTCCGCAACGTCGCGTCGCGGTGTGAGCTGCCCTTATAAAAACAATAGTAAATACACACGACAGCACATCAGACAGTGAATCTACTCAAGGTTGCCCTCATATTATTTGTAATACTGGCGTTTCTTCGTTTTAGCACTGCATACATTGCTGTTTGTAGTGTTGTATTTACCTTAGAAACTGGTTAAGTTAAACGAAAAACACGTGTGAAAACAGCTCCATTTAGAAAAGTTATAAATATTATCATAGTTGGTGTATCGTGGGAACATCAATTGTTTTATTATACCTAAAGTTACTTTACCGTGTAAACGATTTGTAAGTCATTCGAAAAGATTTCAACGATTAGTAAAACAATTACATATTTACTTTATGTTATGATTTATGATAAAGTTTATGGTGTTAGTCGTCTAGTATTATAATTTTTTTCCACGTCTGCTCACCAGTGTACGTCGGTATGCTCCGCTAGTGGATATTTATTGTAATTTGTATCGTATCGCAGTTATAAATACAGCATGTTTGGAAGAGCGTGTGCCATATGATTCTGGTCAATCATATGTTCTGGCCAATCATTACCCTTTTTGCATAATCTTTTTTTTTAAGATTTTTTATTTTATTTCAAAAAAATTTCCGGAAGTTGCACTGTTTGTTATCATAACTTTTTTTTAGTTGGTGTTACGGTTTACATGTTCTTGTTTTTATTATCTGTGATGTATGCCTGTTCTATTTACATTAATATTTGTTTTAAATAATGTAAATTAAAACTATGGTGAGTCATCAAAGTCTTAAAAATAAAAGAAAAAATATCTTCAAATCAACTTTGAGGAGCATTTAAAAAAAACTAAGCGTATCACAGTTCTTACAGTTCCCTTAAACTTCTCTAGTTCATGACGTTTCTATCGGTATACCACAAGCAAGACTTTTTTTTAAATTTTGGCATAAAATAAGCGACGCTTTTTGTGACCATATGTTATTCACTAACAAAACAATGGAAAGGGGTTTCAATTGTCAGATAGAGGTTCAGTGTGTTATTTTTTAACCCCCGACGATAGAAGAGAGGTGTTGTGAGTTTGACTTGTGGATCTTTTTGTCTGTGTATCTGTCTGTGGCTCCTAAACGAAACGAGTAGATCAATTTTGACGTGGTTCTTTTGTTTGAAAGCTGACGTGATCAAGATGGTTTTTAGTAAAAATCTGTCCAGGCTTTTGAAGATCATCAGCTCACTTCCTACTTGACAGAGGGTCTTACTAACTTTCACAGGTCCGATTGATTTGAACCCTTAACGAATTGGTTGGTTAGGTTAAGTTAGAACTGCAACCCTCAACGCACGAGCCGAGCGAGCGTAGCGAGCGTGCCGCGGCAGCGGCCGGCAAAGTACCAGAAACGACTCGACTGTTGTCGTATCGACCAATCAGAGAACAGTGTATTATATTACGGATGTCAGTTTAACGTACAAATGTACACTGCTCAGCGATTGGTCCATTCGCGTATGATTTGACGTGTGGCAAAATCGTTCGTTAATAAACTTACAGCCAGGCAGAGTAAGTTGATCAATTAGCTAAATTTATTGCGTTAAATAATAAATTTAACTGCCGTCTATGATTTTCCGATATTTGACAACCACCTTGAAAATTTATCAATTTACAATTTTTATTATTTTCTGGCGACATATACATTTCCTAGGAATTGTATACAATGACGGATTTCATACATTTCCGTTAACATAATAATATACACACACATATCTGACTTACTGCTTGGCTGTGTTAATACCAAATATAGCATGTCTACTTGCGTCGTAAATTAAACGGAATTTTTTTTCTTAATAAACTGTCCTTGCCGATTTCCTGAACTCTGGCTTCGAATAGTAGGTAAGTATTTGCTATCATTTTGTGCTTTGCTTTAAATTAATTTTTGAACTGAACCCAATGTTTGTCGCGTCGCGAGTATCTATTAGTTAGAACGTTGTTTTTTTAGAGTCCATCACCACAGCTGGGCCACAATCGAAATTTTAATGTTTGACTATGCCAAGAATTTCTCAAAATTTGTCGTATACGATTGGCAAAGAAAACAGAATTTCTCGGGGCCGCGTTTTAAAGTTATCGGGGGTTGTTTGGGGCCCAGCTGCAGTGACGTCACTACAGCTGAGCCACACCTGTATCTCGAAGATGGAACCATGTAGCGGAGATCTGACTACGTAGAAAATTTCTCGTGAATTTCTCGAGACAAACGCCAAAATAAGAAAACTATCCGGTCTCGCGTTCAAAAGATATAAGACATTCGTTGGGGCCCAGCTGCAGTGACGCGTCACTACAGCTGAGCCACCTGGATCTCAAAAACGGGATGACGTAGGGGAAATCTGCTTGCGTAGATAATTTCTCGAGAATTTCTCGAGTATAATCATAGAAAAATCTGAGTTTCTCGGTGTCCCGTTCTAGAGGAAAAAGACTTTATTTAATTTTCATAGAAATGTACAGTCGCGATCAAAAGTGAAATGAAGATTTAATTCCAGTAATATGATAATAAATAAATACACTAAAGCAAACAGAGCCGTCTGTCATAGTTTACAACAAGTCTTCTTCCTTTAGTATCGCGTAGAATAAATGCAATCAATGGTGAGATCTAAACTATAATAATTTTATTCAATATTGTAAGCCCAAATGTTACTGTTCCCATAAGGGTATTTAATGTCAGTTATGATAGTCATTCCGAGAATAACATATCCCGGAATGACTGGTTTATCCTGGGTTTGACCAAAAAATTTCTACCTAACTTTTCAGTCA